>JAKRZM010000700.1:118139-161047 GCA_036379175.1 Heliconius cydno galanthus | reverse complement strand
ATAATTATCACCGTGCTGCATAATGAATAATGATACAATGTTGCACAAATGCATAATTTTCACAACAGATAAGAGCAAATATAATAATTGTATTTAACATAATTTCCATATATATACACAAAAATTTCCATTCATAAAGCCATATAGCTAGTACCTACCTATATTATTATGAGCTTACACTTACACTTGCTCTTATTACAAATAAACTTATTGTATTTAAAACTTAGGTACAGTAAATTATATAAAAACAGAGTAGATACAAAAGATACATACTTACAAACCAGCATCGCCTACTTTCGAAGCCAGGTATCAGAACATTTCCAGGAACTCCACCAAATTGCATTCCCACAGTACAAGCAGTCAGCAGTAGCGGTACGCCCCACGCGTACGCGCCGTAGAGCGCAAAACGACGATGTTCTCGGCGTTTGTTTGAACTACTCCTATATCCACTGAAATTTTGAACATTTTATATTTTATTTAGATTTTTCAGATATATATATAAACTTAAGTTTATGCATTTTAATATAATATAAATATTTTTTTCAACAATTTAATTTGTGATGGTTTAGAAGCAAGTCTTCCAATCCTGGAGTTGTAATAGACATAAAGAATTATATAAATAAAACATTTAAGCTATTATTGCATTAGAATCACTGACTAACACGAGAATGCTACGAACTAGTATAGACTCTACGAACGGTATCATAAACAAAAATATATTGGAGACATCTACGTGATATCATAGAAGTGGTTCCTTATTTACCTATGTGCATAATTTGAAAAATGAAATTAAAAGTATTACCTTGTACGACTACTGTTTTAGATAAACCTAACATGTACTATAATAACAACGTCATGCGAATGTACAGTAACACGATAAAAATAAATTAAGTTAACATTTAAGAATAAATCTAAATATTATTATTTAAGCATTACGCACGAGATACTTCGTCTTGAAAAGCCGTTTACTTTAACCTATGATAAATTAATAGTTACAGTCAAGTAGTCGTTACCTATATTTATTGTTTTCCTTAAAAAAGGTTAGTTTTTTATGAAGGTCCCACACCAGTTCATATGTACTATATCCACTGGTGTGGGATCCCATTATGATTATCTATATAAAAACCAAATTATATTATATAGTTAAATATTTAAGCCAAATATTTGTTTAATGTAATAGAAATGCTTACCTGAAAGTCCTCCAGATGTCAAAACACATAACATTCAACCAGAAGAAGCTGCTTTGAAATGCATAGTATATGAAGAATGCTAAAACAAAATATAGGTAAAAATAAGCAAATTTTGTTAGTTTGTACTATGTAACTTATAAATTGTCTGAATATAAAGAGACAAAAAGTATATACAAGATTTAGCAATATTTAATTATTAATTAAAAAATAAATTATTAATGGAAAATATAATTCTATGCATGTAGGCAATCTTCGATATGTTTATAATAAACAGAATAGAAGATGATCAAAACATCAAATACTTAAAACTGCATCAATATTTTTCATGATGGATGTCAATCATCGTCCTCTTTAATCTCCGTGACCGCGTTTTAGTATTTATTATAACAACTGCTGTTACTTTTAATAATAGATTTGTGTTATTTTCTTACCTAAAAAAACTATTCTTGTACTAATTGGCAATTTCATGGGCGTACCTAGAGATATTTTCTCGAGCCTGAGTCTTTGAGCAGATGTTCTTGAAAATGTTGTATTTTTTTTAAATTTCCCGTGTTTTTTTATTAGTAAAATGTTTGGGGTGGGCACCAGACTATTCTGGGGTAGGCACGCCTATTCCTACGCCAATGAACGCATTTTATTATGTTAGGCTTAAAATATTTAGGATGTGTATTTTACGATATTATGATAACAACCCACGTAACTACTTGATATGAAGACGGAGCAATTTCGGTTAATATGTCCACATAAGTACTTTATCGGTCATAAAATGGATACAAGATACAATGTTTACTGCGTTTAAAGAATATTTCACAAATAAAATATTAGGTATTCTAATTATAATAAAATACGAATACTACATATTTTTTTATTAATGTACCACTCAGAGTACTCAATTATCCTTAAACTGCCATTACAAATATATTTGTAAAATCCTAAATTCAATTAAAATCTTTTTGTTCGGTCAATGAAATAAATTTATTCAACTGTTTAACTATCACGGTTCATGAGATACGGCTTAGTGACAGATGGATAGACGAAAAATCTTAGTAATAAGGTCCATTTTAATTTTAATGAAAATGAAAATTTAATTCCTTACCAATTACGTAGCATCCAGTCATCGCCACGCCAATTTGACCAGTATGAAATTTTAAATAAGCAAGAAAAGGATATGCCACTATCAGACCTCCACAGTATGCCATAAGGCACTTTCCATGTAAATTCCTCAACTCCGGAATAAAAGCGTAGACCAGAAAAGTCGCTAGCAGGAAAGGAACCGATAGCATAAGACCTGAAACGAATAAATTATATTAATTACATAGGTGACCTCCTTTAATAAGATGCTAAGTGAATGAGATCATGGAAACTTCGTCCTTCATACTGATTATAGAAACTTTGGCTCGATATCTTGACAATACTCCTACGAACTATTTATGATATTTATTTGTTTTCAAGACACTCAACGGGGAACAGGTTCCCTCTGTCTACCCTGCTGCGTGCTGCATACAAACTTGCGTGGGTGATGCTGATTTTAATCTTTACATAGTATAAAACAAATAATCGCTTTCCTGCTTATTTGCTTTAAAATTACACAACTGATTTTAATGCAGTTTTTTTAATAGATAGAGTGATTCAAGAGGAAGGTTTATGTGTATAAAACCATCCATATAATAGAGAAATATTGCTATTTTTGAAGTTTCTAATGTACACCACCTAAATAATAAAATTTTAAAATCTTGATCCTAGTTTCTTTCTGTCTAGCCTATTTATTTTATCCGGAGTATAGCGTTAATATATTTTATTTTATTTTTAATAAGATTTTGGGCTGCACCTTAGTGCTTGGAACATCTAAGTTAGTTCAAATGTTCAAATGTTCAAAATTAAAACTTTACACCTTTTAAAAATTTCAACAAGATTAGGTAATTGTTTTTTTAGGTAAGTTAACGAACAAACAGATGTCAAGGCAGTTTCATATTTATCGGAAGTACTTAAATAGTTTAGATTAATATATTCGCGGATTTTATGGATTTAGCATTGACATTAACCGCTGAACTGAAAGTCATTGATTAGATTACGACAAAATGCAGACAGTGAGTTTCCGTTCTGCGTGTGGATATACATATGTTTTATCTCTTTATTTAAAAATTAAAAGGTATGTACCTAATTGTATGAGTATGACTATATACATCTGTTCTAGCAATTTATACTATACTAAACTATACACAAACAAATACATATGGATATTCTACTACTACTATAAAGTAACTTATGGAGTAGTAAGCATTGTATCTTGTTTATCTTTTAGCGTCACTCCACGCACATCAACGCCGCGCTTTGCCTCGACACAACACAACCTGCGGCGTTTACAGTAACACCTGCGCCACAGCTGGCGTATACATATATCTTTAAAAAAATATAAAAACAAGAAGTCTTAAAAACACTTAGTTAGGTGTGCATAAACAACGAATTGAGATGCATAGCGTGCAATCAAAGGTGGATTCATATACTATTTTATAAGGATTAAACCACGATACGCATTTTAATTCAATGTTAATGAATTGTGGTGCCTATTATTTAATTATAGTTTGTCAGAAATTCCGAATACACCAATTCAATTTATCAATGTTTAACAGGACAGTCCTTTCTGAACCATTCAGTTGTAATAAAAGCAATAAATAAATATTAAATAAATAGAATAAATGAAATTAGACGTTCTGAAGAAAATGATTTCCTTGAAATATGGTAGGTATATAAAAAATATTATATTTATTTCATATGTTTTTGATATATTTATTTTTGTGCTAGCGATTTGACCATAATTATGTCATTCATGCGTCGTCATTAGCTGATATACTACGAGGACGTACCTACTCGTAGAAGTATTATCATTGACGCTAAAATTTATATTATATAATATAACATCTGAGATTGTTGCAGACACAATTTTGACTATTCTGATAGTAATAAATGAACTAACAGACAATATATTTTTTTTATTTTTTTTATTTACTCTACGCATATTTAATAAACATTAAGTAGATATCTTAGACTCTAAGGTGACAAAATCTGAGGTGGCACTATGTATGATAATACCCTTCTGAACTACTGGACAATCCCTTACACGATCTGGTGAAATTTACCTTTTTTCAAAATATTATGAACTTACCAACACCATAAGCGATGTAGAGCCCCGCACTGTCATCTGTAGTGACGGTATCGGGGTAGCAAACACCTGCAACTAATCTCGAAGTCGGTGAACTATCGTCCAACATCATATCTACGCAGTACTTTCCAGGTGTATGCCATTGAGGACGGTTTTGTGCTAATTCAAACAGAGTCCCATTCTGAAAATAATTAGTTGTTTTAGTAACAGCATCTAATCATTTTGTATGCAGTACTTCCCATGGGCCTACAATAATGAAATTTTTGAAAATTTCATTTTCAACTACAATACAAATATAGAAAAAAATGTCATCAGTGTTTTTAGTAGGTGTAACATAGAAAAAATCATTACAAACTTATATTTCATACAAAATAAGATACAGCTTGTCAACTTTTATAAGTTGTACTTCTTGACCTACAGTCCTGATATAAGTATTCATCATCATTCATCCAGGACATATCCTGTATTTTGTGAAGTGGGCACAAGAAACATACTGATAAGTATATGAAACATGGTGATCTGATGAGACAAAGACAAGGTTCGGTGTTGGTTTTTGACGTAGCGTATCTACGTATACTGGACGAGAAGTGAAGAACGAAATGTTATAACCTTTATATTTCTTGGCATATGTGGGAGATCCGTGAAGATATCACAAAGTAGTTCTTAAAAATTAAAAGCTATGAAACAAGCTACGAAATTCTTAATAAATACATATTCAAATAAAGTTATGTATAAGAGTGTATTTTTTACAAAATAATATATTACTAATAACATAAAATTAAAATAGACCAATAAGTATGACGTCAAGTTTTTTGTGTTATTACAAGAACGTCATTGTTTTTCTTCGAACGTTGTGAGTCAAATTGTGAAGTTACTCAAAAATCTAAGAATTGTTGAAATATAGAAATATTTTTAAGTTTGTAGGAATATAACTTAAAAATATATTTCGTCATCAAGTTTTTACTTTTAAGCAGTGGGTGGAAAATTTATACGGAGATATATTAGTTACTACGTAAGGAGCAAAAAAAATAATACAAGTACATGTATCCATTAACTCGTTCTAGGTATGTATAACATATAGAAATAATTAAGAAATAGAAAGTAGTTTCTAATCTACAATTGCATTTGTAACCCTCAATTTTGAACTAACAAAAGAAATCAAATCAAATAGTCTCCTATTTCGTATATTCTAGTTACACTTTACTAATTAACTAAAATAAGTATCACAACATTCACATAATTGCTCGTTACAGATAATTTATCTCTCTGAGTCAGTGTTAAACAAACATGATGAATGTTTAACAGGCTGTGTTTGTAATGGCCCATAGAGTGTTAACAACTCTTAGGTAACTTCATTTAGTGACTTATACAGGATCGTAAAACTTGGGAATTTATGTACATATCACATATATATGTATAGCATATATGCCGTAGCCATTTAGCAAAGAATGGATGGTGTTAAGCTTTCAGTCAACTTTTTGAGATACGGAAGTATTTTAAAAGTGAAAAACAAAACACTGCTGTGATCCTTTGTTGTCCGACCAAGATCTCAAGATCGGGTAAAGTGAAAAAATCAAGCCTTAAAGGTAATACAATCCTAATAAACTATTGGGCCTGTTTATTTTCTTTTAAGTTTTATGCAGTCGGGGTTTTTGTTGCATACCAAGTTTCAAAGACTATGGCAAAGGAAATTATTTTATACTAAGTATTTAGAGAATAAAATATTTATTTATTTCATAGCTTATAATTATTAATAGATATAATATTTTCAGTAATTTTTAGTAAAAAATATTTTATAATTTTTAGCACCACTCAACATAAGTTTACTATAGTTTTCTAAATATTTACGTATTCCGTTTAAGTTGTTTGTATTAGGAATCGTTCTTTACAAGGTGAGATAAAAATATGGTTTTGAGGAATTATCCCTATATGTAATAAAACAGTAAAAATATTTTGTCTATACTTTTAGTATTTGTTTGTGATAAATCTATATTTTTCATCGGCTTTCAAAACAAGGAGGAGGTTCTCAATTAAATATTTTCGATCCGATATTCGGTTCATTTATTCGATGAATTATTTCTGATTCGATTTCCATATTGGATTATTTGATTCGATTTGGGTATGTTTTATAATATGCAATCATTACAGTTACTTTACAAAGAATATTACTCAAATCAATAATTTAACATTTAAGGCTGTTTCTGAACGAGTAAATTAAACTATTCATTGACATCAACACATTTGACTGTCAGTCAAGTCTGTTTATTAAACGAATAACTCGGATCGCCATAATTAAAGAACAACAACAACAACAACAATAAACGAATAATCATGTAGTTCAAGCAGGCGAAGCCGCGGGCGTGCCGCTAGTTATATAATATGAATTCTTTCAAATCAATACTACAAATTAAATAATAAAATTCTATTTATATCTATTAAGAAATTATATATTGCTTGAAATCAAAAACTGTAGAAAAGAATATGAATACAATAAAATAATATAGATACTTACATCGCTACAACGTTTGACAAATATGAAAATTAGATAACTAGATATCTTATTATATTTGGAACCTCATAATCGGCGTATTTTATTGAAATGTAATGTGAAAAAATACAACTTACTTCTTGGATGTATATCTCCTCGCCAGGTGTGTTGGAATCCACTAAATATTTATCACATGCCAGTCCAGACATGTAAAAAAAATGCTGATTGGCAATAACGTTCGATTTTTCTTGGCCGTTAAATACTGATGGGTTAAATGGATTAACTTCTGTTCTATCTGCAGGTGAACATGTCTTGTTAATGTACATCATCCCTATATTGCAACACTTCCACAAGCACACGCGACCTATACAGGGGCACCCGAACTGTGTATATATTCCATCTATCTTTTCTTCGAACCAAGAACTACTGGTGTATTCCATGCCATCGAAAATTATTGAACCATTTTCATACTGCACCCCATTAGTGATATTAAGACTTTGCTCCTTTGAACAAGGATTGCTACTTGATAAAGATATGCCAATACAAAATAACAGCAACACGATCATTTTGTCAAAATATTTAAATAAACAGTCACAAATCACTTCAGTCACAATTCAAGATTAAATGACACTAGTCGCAACATGTTTATTTTCAAAAAAAAATATTAATAAATCGTTCGTCATATACTTTATTATGAGTAATGAGTGTAATAATTTTAACGAAATTAATTCTTAACGAGTTTATCACGTATAAACTGTCTTTATCGTTGTGTTCATGAAGAGCTTCGATGTATTTTTATAGTGATAAGAGATAAGGTGAATCGCGGTCAGGGTGTGACAGCCGTGCTCTGATACGTCATGCTCGGATCCTACTCCATTTATGACTGAGCGCCAGCTGTAAGTGTAAACTACAACTATGCCGTATGTTCCTTTTTTCTATCCTAACTCCGTCCATCTCCGAACATCCTTTCCTAAGTGGCATTACATTATTTATTAAAGCTTAGCTGGCCTATTATATTCAATCATCTAATGTTCCAGATCTTCTATTTTAATATGTCAATAGAAAATACTCATTGTGCTAAACTAGTTTTGCTAAGGGTGCATTTATTTATTTCTTATAGTTTACCCGGACTATTATGGTTATGATGTTCCAGATCTTCAGTTTTAAAGTAAAATGCTCATCATGGTCAAAAACTTTTATTAAGGACGCTATTAATTATTTTTTATAGTTCAGATGGAGCACTACGATTCTACACCAGGTGTGCAAATATTCGTAATAAAATGTAGCCTAATTTAGCCAGGATGGCTAAACAACAAGAAAAATCATTCAAAACTAGACCAGTAGAATCGTCCGTCAGATTATGTGGGAGGACAAACAGACAGACAAAAAATCTAAAAGTTATAGATTTGTGGGTGTTCTATTACTAATTTTATATATTAACAACAATAGTGAAGAAAGCCACCTTGGCTCACTTTCATCTTGATGGTTTTTTTACAAAAACCATCAAGGTGAAAGTGATTAATCATTTTGTACAGAATCCTATCATTCAGTAAAATGAGAAAGCAAATAGAAAAAAAATATTTATCGTTCTATGCAGAGATTTGTTTTTTTAATCTGCATTGTGCCTGATCCACGCTCTCTACTCGTCAGAAACTCTACTCTACCTGAAAACCACACTCTCGATTTATTTTTCCGTTATGACGCCAAATGAATAATCGTCGGAGCAATAGCGAGGCTAGGCAATAAACGCACAACTATGGTCGATTCAGTGAATTCAACCGCATTCTTATACTTTACATAGCTAGCAACAGTGGCGTAGCTAGGGTATTTGCTGCCTGGTGCGGTTTAGGACTTGATGCCCTTTAAAATGGTCTAAAAAAAAAGTGATTCATAGTGTCTTCTACTCTCACGTAGATCAAGCGTCAGACACTAAAATGTGACATTGGCTACCTTTAAAAAAAATTAATTTTTTTAAAGGTAAAAGGGCTTTTGATGGCCGGTGCGACCGCACCGCTCGCACCCTCCTAGCTACGCCACTGGCTAGCAATTTAAGCTTAATGGAGAGACACATTTTTTGTCACGCTGCTGTATCCCACGCTTAACAGGATAGGCAGAGGGAACCTAGTGTTAAGACACTCCGTTTTCATTTTCTTGAATCATTTATTTGAGTTTTGAGACATTGCGTGGTGTTTAGTGGAAATAAATGCCCCGCTTTGTCTTGTTACCAAAGCGAGAACAATGAAAATATAATCAATGAAAATACAGAAATATCAATCGAATCCACAACCAAGCGTTTACAGTCAGGCGATACTCCACTGCGCCACGACCGACCATTTATTACACATAATAAGCCTAATATAATGAAAAATATATAATATTCTTAAACAATGCTTTTGATGATAAATAAAACAATCGTTGAAAACATCGATGTTTGTAAATCGAATAGATTATCTCATTTACGTACATCGTATCACATCACTTGGCGTTAGTCAAGTCAGTGTCTGTGGTCAGATGTCACTGATGAAATTCTTATTTAATGTAAAAGAAACCAGCAAGTTACCTATTATTAAATAAAATAACAATACCATACCATACCTATTATTAATATGATTTTTTTTAAATAATAACCAAAAATTACTATTGCATTTTTCGATAATTATTAGTTTAAGGTTCTTATATTAAAATCCTTCATGAAATAAAATAAAAATTGCGTTAGTAATCTATTTATATAAAGATATGTATAAAAGATGTGATGTGTGTTGTCCAAAGACTGAGGTATAGATGCACGCACAGCCGTAACTCAGTAACTGATCAGACACATGGCTCCGATTTTTATAGAAATTGAAATTAAGACTCTTAATTTTTTTTCATTGAACATGTGTTTGATGGTTTATTAGAATTTACCCGTAAGAGTGCAAATAAGCGGGCGAAGCTACACGAGTCCGCTAGTTTATTATAATATTAGTTAACATTTTCTACTATATGGCTTAATTCATTTTAATACAATTAGAATAAATATGAAAGTATTTGTAAATAGTGCTAGAAATATTAATGTTACTTTAATAAAACAGCACTGACGCCATATTTAATTTAGTTGATGTATTATTTTTAGGAAAATTAGTTATAAATAAATATGAACCTATATAAATAGGTTAAAAACAAATGTATGTAAGAAAGTAACTTGAACCAAAATAATGTTATTGCAGTAATTCAATAAATTACGAGATTAATTCAAGTTTTATTTAATATGGTAACATTACAGATTGTGAGAAAAATACCCGAAAACTTACTGTTTTAAGTCTGAATTATATGTTTTATATAATATACCTCGTGTAAAACACTCCGTTCCCCACTTTCCGCCAAATATAATATAAGCTAATATTAGATTTGTTAACTCTAGAAGGCTCCATTTGTTTTCATGGTGTTAAAATATATACATACTTATAATGTCGTTGGTGGATAGGATTTAGAGAAGACTACAAAAAATACATGTATAATCTAATATTTAACAAAAAATCAACATTTGTATTTCTACTCCGTATATGGTACACTGAGCCTTACTTAGCTTCGTGTAAATGTACATCCAAACTCTTTTATATAGTAACTACAGCTATGAAAAAAATCTAACTTCAGTGTCAGAGATTCTAGCTCTATTATTGAAACTGTAACTCATAGGGTTTCATGGGTGGCTATGTTCCACTGGCTAGTACTAGGCTTAGGATCTAATGAGTTTGGCCTAATATTTTCGTTATGCATACTAAAGTTTCACGTCACTAAAGGATTTATATACACCATTTCCAAGGGTTTTAGTACTAATATTGTTACGTCGGCAGAAACTACAAGTGGTCGTTCCACATAAGGCACTAGGGGCCTTGTAAGGTTAAAAATGGAGAAATACGGGAGAAAGAAAAAAAATTTTTTTTTTTCTGTAATTTTATTGTACTTACATAATTTTCAAATTTTAATTTCAAAACTTTTTTGACTTTATAATTCTAATATAGCTTCAATTCACATTCACTTCAATTATACAAATAAACCATTTATTAAACCTGGCAACTTTTCTAAAAAATTCCCCGTCTTTTATTGACGTATTATTCAGGCATAGCATTACACTAGTCTATAAATATAAGAGCACAAACTGCAGCGCCATATTTTTCTTCCAACATTTGTGACTTCAACAAGTGCATCAGGTCTTACTCACAATTCTTTTTAATCTGAATATATTTTGCAATTTGCAGTAATTGTGCATGTTTTGCTATTAATTTTATCATTAGTTTAAAATATATTAAGAAAATAGTGTATTTCTTAAATTTTCTTGTTCGCCATCTTGTAAATTGTAATAATTACAATGTAATTGCGTGGTAGTGGTGCAGTTTTTTGTATATAATAGTCAAGAATTACATCGCTAAAAACAATACTCACTTATTATTCGCATCATCAGTTTCAGAAAATGGGGTTGCTTGCGGCGTTAGCTGTGAATGTTCTAGGCGGCGCTATAATTTATGGCACCGGGGGGCTTGGAGCCGCGTGGGTGGCCCCCATGATGGGCTTCGGTAGTTCAGGTATTGCTGCTGGGAGCATTGCCGCAGGTGCTCAGTCGTACTACGGCAACCTTGTGGCTGGAAGCATTGTCTCTCAGTTAACATCCGTAGCAATGGCCGCACCGACACCATAGGTGAGTTTCACTTTCAGAAAAATATTTGCTTCACGATATATCGCACATAGATAAGCAGTGATAACTTACTTTTAAGATATTCCGCAAAATTTTCAATACTTCGTGTTAAATGGCGAAACTCAACGCGATGCTTTCTTGTTACCAGAACAAGAAAATGAAAATTTTAATTTCCCCAAACAAATCTACAATCACGCTCCATGAAAATCGCCATAGTTTTTTAACATAAATATATACATCGGTCCTGAAAAGGACGAGATTAGATAGATTATCATAGTTTGGAGGATTTTATCAAAGCTTATTTTGCATATTGAACTAATATTGGTTGAATTGAATACTTAATATTTATATAATATACTTGCTAACAATTAGATATTTGATATAATTCTTTTTCTCTTTTACAGGTGTAAAACATCGAAGCATAGCATTTGAAGCTTAACCTTCATGTAAAGAGAATAAAATTTCTAAAGATAGATGATGTTTTATTTCCTATTTTAATTAAGCCAATGTTTAATTTTAAGATATAATGAATAAATTGATAATCATCAACTACACACACTGAATTTTAAAACTTATTGTTATCATTTAACGTCCCATCTAATATGTACTAAAAATTATAATAAATATGTTTGTGTTACACAATCTTATTTGAGACCTTTAAAAATAAAATCAGTTGATTGAGTTAAAATTATAAGACTTAGGCCTGTATTTATAAACCACTCGAGTCGGAGATTGATTTTGAGCTATAGTTTTCATTCATAAATTTAGGTACCTCCCTATGAATTAGTCTAAATGAAATCTATAAAAAGATTACATACCTATGGATTTAAAAATATTGTACTGCTGTTTAAAAACATCTTAATGTCAATCAATTTATTAACTAGGTTAAGGAAAAATTAACTTTTAATTTATAACAGTAGTACATAATGGGGGAGGGTAATCTATCATGACTAAATTGGCAAAATGTAAATTTATATAAATATGGACGTATTAAACGGATTTAACAATTTTTTTAGTGCCTAACCTGCCTAATCGAAATCATTTGCTTTCACAGCTCTTTTCATAATTTGTTATAAAATTATCTTTATACTTGTTAATTCAAATGATATGTAGGTAGTACCTCTAAACCTACCTTCTGAATGAATAAATAAGTGTGATACAAATCTTATTTAACATTACAAAGCTATATTCAATAATCAAAAATTTAAGAACATGATTGGCGGGGTAGGTAGATAAAATCTACTAAGACAGTGCCGTTTGTAGTATCTAATAAGAACATTTATACTAAAATGAGAATGATAGACAATATCCATATTCAATTTAATTTTGTAAATTTCCTGTACAAATATTTAAAAGCATTTATTTATAATTTAAAATTAAGATAAACAATGAATTTATTACATTATAAAGAAGTGATATTGTTTATATTGGTCATACACATTTTCTGCGTTTTCTTCTTTGAGGACTCGCCTGTTGATCCAATGTAAATTTATTTACAAAAAGCTCTTCATATATAAGGCTGCATGAACTTTCAGTTAAAAATTGCGAAATCTCTTTATAAAGGTATTTTTTATAACATTCTTCATTTGTATTAGTTTGAGCATTCACATATTTCCTTCTATTGGCTTCTTTCTTCTTTTTCGTATCACCTACTGTATCTTTTAATTCCAATATTCTTTGCGAGTTTTGTTCTATTTTATTTAATAATGTTCTTTCCATTTTTTTCATGCTAGCATCTAAATACGCCAGAGTGTATTCTTGAATATTAGGCAGGTTTTGGTCTTTAGCTAAATGAGAACTAATTATACTATTCTTTTCTTTTACTACTGGTTTAAGAAGTGATTTTTCTTCAGATCTGACAGGATCATCTAATTTATTAAGACAAGACTCTAATACATCTTTCATTCTCATATTAAATTTCCTTTTTCTTTTTATGATTGCACTTCTCTCAGGAGTGACTTTTGGTTTTAATTTCTGAAGTTTTGGAGAGGATTGAATTTTAGGGGCTTCAATAGATTGATTTACTCTGTCAACAACCTCAGTTTTAACAACATCGGCATTAGTTTCATTTGTTTTATTATTATTAGTACTATCAAATTGTACATCTAATACCTCTAAGATTTCCAAGTTGTTTGATGGCTTAACATCTACTTCCTGTGATAT
The DNA here is from genome assembly GCA_036379175.1 of Heliconius cydno galanthus. Taxonomy (NCBI): domain Eukaryota; kingdom Metazoa; phylum Arthropoda; class Insecta; order Lepidoptera; family Nymphalidae; genus Heliconius; species Heliconius cydno. The sequence continues at coordinate 147,374 of JAKRZM010000700.1, read as the reverse complement.
TACAGTAACTGGTTGAAATGGTTCATCTTTTAAATTAGTGGATTCTATAAAGTTTATTATATTTTTAGATGCTTCAATATTTATATTTGATTTATTAGGTAAATTCAAAGTGGTTGATGGAGAGACTTTCTTAAATTCTCCCACTACTGGTAACGGACATTTTAATTGAATCTTTTTTGCTGATAGAATTTTGACTTTAGGTTCTTTCTTTACAACACTGTTTTGGAAATCACTGTGTTGGTTGTTATTTTGTTTTACATTTATCTCGTTTGTTTGGGCAGTATTAGTTATCCCCAAACCTTGATTGATTTCATTACCTGCATTTAAATGATTACTTAAGTCTGTATATGGAGGGACTACAAGCATAGGTTGCGGTGGGCTTTTATTTATGGATTTAGAAGACAGTGATAATCTTGCTAAGCAGGGTTTAAATATATCTGTTTTATTATTTTGATCAAGTTTAGAATTAGTTAAAGAGTTCGAGAGAGTTATATCATAATTGTATCTTGATGAGTCTGTAAGTTCTCCGTTAGTTAAGAAATCTCCATATTTTATAGAATAGTTGGCTTTTTTATCATTAAAAATTTCATTTTCTATATCTTCTAAAAGTATAACATTTGAATATGCTTTAACAATTTCTTTAGATTGATTTTTAAATTTGCTGGCATCACAAAAAGGTCCATTTTCTGTTGGTATTGCTTCAAATGTGAGCTTGTCTTTCTGAAATGATTAAAACTGTGTTAATTTTATATATGACTAAGTATATTATATCATTGTAAATGTAAGATGATTATGTAAAAAACTAAATTTTAAGACTTTATATCTCCAGAATAGTCTCCAGAGTGTTATCTGCTTACCCTGCTGTGTGCAGGATACAATGTGATACTAAGACAGTAAATATTATATATATAAACAATATTATATATACCTTGTAGTTCATGAAACACTCTTCTCTAAAGTGGTGCTGACAAATAACTCGATTTTTCAATTGGGATACCTTAAGGTTTAGAAAATCTAGCCTTTGTGCATTTACAAGCCATTGGTGGCATCTCACTTTCTCGAAAACAGGATAATGAAACATGTGAGTTTTGCCATCGGTTCTTACAGTACAATTTCGATAAGAGCAACGACAACCACCCATTATGAGTTCTGTGAGTCTGAAACATACAATTGAAAAAATCAAGTATAAAACTTAACGCCACAATGCCTTCAGATATCGGCGGAAAGGGGGAAGCGGAGTGTCTTAACACTAGGCTTTACTTATATAATTTTTTTTTATTGATGTCAATGTTATGTTTCATACATCAACATTTACTTACATTTAATAGAAATTAAAAAAATAGACCATTAGACATAAGACTACATTCGTTATATTTCCTATTTTTATAGAATTCTATTTTTCTATCTTTTCATACAATTGAATTAACGAATCTAGAATTATATTTAATAAGCCATAAATAGTTCTTTAATTAATATTATGGCGTTTCTAACAAAGTAAGTAATAAATAAATAACTATTCCCAATGATCTGTCAAATTACGTTTTCACATCCCATACAGATGTAGATAAAATTTCTTACACAACCACAGATATAACCAGTGAAATATTTTATTCAGAATGCCTTATCTATACTTATAATAAAACAGTAAAAATATTTTGTCTGTACACTTACTAATTTTGTCTGAAATGGATAGATGGACACTTAAAAAGAATAATAGAAAGCAAAAATATATTTTTTGAACATCTTGCTTGTCTGTCTATATGTATAATCACGTTTATCTCCGAAAGTACTGAACTGATTTACTTAAAACTTTCTCCAATTGCTTTGTTTTAACTTAACATCTAAAGTTTGTTTCATCACAATAGTTTCATTAAACAAAAGTTATCGGCATTTGAATGAACTCAAGGTATGAGTTTGCCTGCAAATATATTGCAATCCATATCTATACTTATACTTATAATAAATCTATATTTGTTTGTGATAAGTCTGTATTTTTAACCAGTTTTCAAAACAAGGAGGAAGAAGTTCTCAATTAAATATTGTTGATTCGATATTTGATTAATTTATTCGATTAATTATTTTGAATTCGATTTCGATATTGAATTCGATTCGATTATTCGATTAGATTTAGACATTTTTTGTAATATACGATCATTATAGTTATTTTACAAAGAATATTATAAATCCTTACCCAAATCAATAATTTAGCATTTAACTCTATTTCTGAATGAGAGAAATTAATTATTCATTGACCTCAACACATTTGTCTGTCAGTCAATTCTGTTTATTAAATGAATAGTCAGGTAAGTAGTTCAAGCGGGCGACGCCGCGAGCGGGTCGCTAGTTAAAAAATATATTCTATTTGAAGAAGTATTAGTATATTGTTAGTAATAGGTTGTAGTATAATTAAAATGTATTTACATTTTAATATTATAAAAATATTGGATATCGCTAATCTTTATTGCGCGCGTCACTTGACAATAATTAATAAATGTTTGTACATTTAAATCATTTCCTATTATTTCTGAAGTGTTTTTTGTCATTGTCATCATTATATCACTATATAGTTACAATGATTATGACTAATGAGTAATCGTGTAAACAAACATTTAAATAGTCACCTTTACACGTTTATTTTTTAATTCATATCTCACCTTCGTCTCATCTTTTATTAAGATTTATACTACTATTCTTAGAAAATTTTATATTACTTTGTTATTATTTCACAATAATAACAGAGAAGAGCAAAAAGAAAGAAATAAAACGCTACCTAAAATTTGAGTGCGTGTTGATATTCATTTAAAAAAATATATTTAGGTACTTGTAATAATATTATTGACTAGTCGTCGCACGCAACTTTATTATCAAGGATTCTCTAGGATTTTCCACATATCCTCTCCTAGTGCTTCCCTACACTCTCCAACCAACCTAAAAGCCAAAATTCAACTTTTTAATTTCATCTTTGGGTTGTCTGGCAGTCACGAAAAGTAACGGAAGAATTTTATAATGTACTAATCTAGATTAATAATGACTAAGATTAAATATAGCAAAAAAACGTAACGGCACTTACCTACAGAAAAGAAATTTAAATGATTCTATTTTTAAATGTTGATAAAACGTTGATAAAAACAATAATATTATGAAGTAGTTTATAGAGACTAGATCTTTCTCTGTTTAATATAGAGATTCTAGATCTAGATATTTGTGTGTTTAAGTTCAAACTTTAAGAAGTTGGTAAATTTGAGAACGTCGTGGCGAAGAGGGTTAACGTTTGGCGGCAAAACGCAATGGCGCAACCATTGCGTTTTGCCCCACTACACCACTTGTTCGAGCCCCACTAGTAAAAAGAAAGTTCCGACATGGTGTGCATTATAAATCTCAGAAATAATGCACGTTCCTTACTTTATTACTATAAAAGCTATACTTTTAAATATAATTTATCATTAGTACCTACCTAGGTAATTTTTTGCATGTTTTTTATGAATAAGTATGTCAATAGAAACTAGGCATTTGTGTTTTCGTCCGAATTAAAAGGAAAGAGAGATATATATATAACAAAATTGTAATAGTGATTGCAGTGTGGGCTTTTACTCTTTTATATATTTATAGCATTGCCGATGGGTCTTAAGTCCGGGTTCTACCGCAAAAGGAAATGAGCGGGTAATGCTTAGGCGGAACGGACCCTGTTACCAAGAGTTTTATATTTTGTAATTACTCTGTTCCACTCCCTAGATCTGAGGAAGATCATTTTAACTCTTTCTGCTCGCTTAAAGACACTTCCGTTACACTACTTATTCTATTTGCGGAATACAGCGTGAAGAATTTAAGGCTATAATTTTTTAGGATTTACCACAAATGTATAGTTTTCAGATTTCTATATGAATTTTGATTCCCTTGATAGTGTCGAAATACGCGTTTTCTGCGATATAAACGGCCACATATTTTTTTAAAGTAAATGTAAGAATTTTATTTTTTCAGGAAATCATGGGGGGTAGGTTTTAAATTTCAACTCGATATCTCCAAGCGTTTCTGAAATGAAAGGTACGGAACCCTAAAAACGGATAAATAAAACAAAGATTCAAGCTAAAATAACACCTAAGAATCTAATAAGCTAAAATAATATATTGCTTAACATATTTGAACAATTTCTTTAAGAAAATAGTTTTTCATTAGAACATTATTTTTCAAATATTTAATTAAAACAAAAAAACTAACAATTATTGATATAACAAACAAATATTTATTTCTAGATTTATTAAGTGTTTTAAATAAAACTTACCAAGCAACTCTAAAAGGATGTCCTCTCCATAGAAATTAAAAACACGAAAATGCGTAGATTATAACATGTAAGTATATGGTACTGATAAAGTAATTTACAAACATATAAATATATGGTGATTTACAAAAAAAGAGATTGAACCGTTCAAGTCGGTCAAGTGGTGAAGTCATTGCAAAATTATAAAAACAAAACTATTTATTAAAAAGTGTTATACATCTATATTAAACGATTGGTATAAAAATGAAGGATTTTCAAGAGAAAGGAAAGAAAAGTCATACTGTAAACGATTTATCGAATGTGGAATTTACAAAAAATGGATCAGAAAATGACAAAGACAGGTATGTTTGTAGCAAACTTTATGACTAAACTAGTGGACGCCTGCAATTCCGTTTCCGTGGACGTCATGAGTGTATTAACCTACGACACTATGAAACTTTAGTTACCATATCAGTCACTGCTATTGTAAATGGAAGTAACTTTCGAAAAATTCAATTTCAATAAAAAAAAAATATTTTCTAAATGGGGCTCAAATGGGGACGCCTGGCAACAGTACAATTAATTATATGAGAGCAAACATTTAATTACGAAATATATTTTCGTCATAATATACATCGAATAGGTTTTAATTATTTTTTGCATATTCTTTCTTTTTATATTTCAGTGATCCCACGTTGAATTACTCTTTAATAATTTTTATCTTTTGTCGTCCACGAGAAGTGTTCATGTTATTCAACATTTTTTAACATGTTGTAATTCATGTTTAAATTACACTTGTTATGCTACTGCTTTAGAATAATAATATTATGTATCTTTTTTTGCTACACGTTTCCTGCACATAGAAGACAGAGGATACCTGGGAACCTAGTGTTAAGGCACTCCGTTCCCATTAAGACACTTCTCTGGTCTCCACTTTCTACCGATTTCTGGAGTCTTGGGTTTTGAGTGGCAAAACACGCTAGGCCCTAGAATTTGGGCAACGTCGCGCTTTTCCTTGTTACCAGAGGAAATGAAAATATTAAATATTTCATGCTCAAGTGGAAATCGACCCCATAACCTGTTGCGTTATCTAGTATACAAACTCTCCTTACATTTTTTTAAAAACAGAGACACCACATTGTGAAAAAACATATAAATTAAATATTTTACTCAATTAATTTTAGTAACATTGACGATGAAAATTCAAATGAAGTCCCAAGTGTATCATTCATCACGCTGGTAAGTCTTCGTAATACTCTTTTAAACTTACATTTACCATAATTTATTAATAAATGAATCTTATAATTACAAATTACAATGTGTTTCAGTACCGATACGCATCCGGAATGGACAAATTCTACATATTCTTAGCAATATTATTTTCTATAATATGCGGATGCTCGACTCCTGTAGACAGTCTTCTATTTTCATCCTTATTACAAAGTATGGTAGACTTTGGTGTATCATTGCAAGAAGGACAACCCAAAAGTCAAATGTTTCTTGATGCCGTCAAAAAATTTGCTATCTATAACAGCATATTAGGTGCAGTTTTAGTAGTTCTGTCGTATGCTGCTACAGTACTTATGAATATAGCGGCATATAACCAGGTATGGTATGGTTCCCTATAATATGTTTTTTAAATAATTGGTGATAGAAATTTCCAAAATGGTAATTAATCACGTATAAAAACTTAGATATAACACTATGTTATATGTTTACTTGTACATTTAAAGGTTTGAAACTTTGAAAGTCAAGTTAATTATTATATACCTATACCAATTAAAATATTTATTGCATTATGACTCGTTAATTATGTTACTAAATATATATTTCTTACTATTTAATAAAAGGTATACAGAATTCGTCAAGAGTATCTAAAAGCAGCTCTTAATCAAGATTTTGAATACTTTGACACCCACAAGACAGGGGATTTTGCTGCTAAAATGACAGAGTGAGTTTCATTTCCATAATAACCGTACAGTACATGGAATAAAAATTGAATTAGATATATAACAACATAAATAAATTGTGACAAAGCGCATACGAATTCCGACGTAGCTTGATGAGAACGTATGGCTTGGTGGTCAGAGCGCTCGGGCGGTTTCCAAGAGGCGCGGGTTCAAATGCCGTTACGTAATTTTTTTTATACGTTTCTAAAATTGTATTTTTCTTCCCAATGCTTAATAGCATTTTAAAAATGTTGAACTAGATATATGTATATTATTCTATCTAAATACAACAGCAGATATAAAATAATATTAAATTATTTAAATACAAGAATCAATTTAATAAATCATTATTTTTTTTCTATTTTAGTGACGTTGTTAAATTAGAAGATGGAATAGGAGAAAAACTAGCAACATTTATTTTTTACCAGGCGTCGTTCGTCAGTGCTATTGTTATGGCGCTTATCAAGGGTTGGAAACTTGCTTTACTTTGCTTAATTTCGTTTCCAATAACGTTGTTTTTAGTTGGTCTTGCTGAATGGGTGAGTATCGTATTTATATCCTTATATGAGCTCCGAACTTCATTCATTCGTTTTTGTAGGAATTTCAAGTAAAGCTGCCATACTTTACAAATTTCATGTTTCTATATCTGCCACTGTCTGTTAATAACTCAGTTTAGGAGTTTCATATGTCGGTCATAATAATGTAGGTTTCATAAATTTTATAATAAAAAATGAAAATCTAACTGGCCTCAACATTATGTATCTATTATAAATGATATTTATACTTAGATCTCATCAAGGATGTCTAAGAAAGAAGCTATAGCAACAGGAAAAGCCGGTGTCATAGCTGAAGAAGCACTAGCTGCAATTCGAACTGTCTATGCGTTTAGCGGTCAAAAAAAAGAATTAGAAAGATATGAAGAAAATCTTTCTGAAGCAAGAAATGTCAATATCAAAAAAGGTAAACAAGTTACCACAAATATAATCAATTATGCACTAGTAAGATAGTAATCATAGAATTTTTTTTTATTTATAGAATTGAGTTGGGAGAAAAAATTAACGACTTTTACCTTTATGTATTTTAGGACTTTTTTGAGGCCGTCCTGGGGCAGGGGCACAAAGTTGTGACTGTAACACGACGGTTGTGGGTTCGATGTCCCTCAAGGGAATGACTTATTATTTCTTATTATTGTTATTTTTTCGCGCTTGCACCAAGGCAAAAGCCCGGCGTTGAGTTCTGCCACTCTCAACACGCAATGCCTAGAAAAACTCAACGAAAAGTGGGGAGTCTTAACAATAAGTTCCCTCTGCCTACCCCGCTGTATGCGGGATTCAACGTGAAGCTGATTCACTTATTTTTTATTTATGTATTTTAAAAATATATTATAACAACACATTTAATCATACAATATTTTTTGCTTATTTTTTAGCTTATTTAAATGGTGCAGCCATGGGTGTAATGTTTTTATGCATTTTTTGCGCCTATGCGTTGTCTTTATGGTTTGGATTTAGACTGATGGTAGACGAACCTAATACCTACAACGTAGACACGATGTATGCTGTAAGTCGATAAATAATTCATTTCTTCCTTATTTTTTTTCTATTATTTTTTTGGTTCTACATTGTATTCCGCACATGACAGGTTAACACAGGGAAGTTGGGAAAATAGTGCTAACACTTAGATTAGGACCATTAAGACATTTCCGTTTCCCACTTTTTAGAGTACAGCGCGGTACTATTGGGATTTATTTAAGTAGGTAATCAAATTTCATTAATCAATTTATTCATACAACCTTCTTTCTGTAGATTTTGTCCGGTGTCATGATGGGATCATCTGCTTTTGGTGTATCTTCCACACTTATGGAGGTGTTTGGAGTAGCACGTGGGGCGGGTGCACAGATTTTCAACTTGATTGACAATGTACCACATATTAATCCGTTTTTAAATCGAGGCTTCACACCCTCTACAATTGAAGGAAATATAGAATTTAAGAATGTAGTCTTTCACTACCCTTCAAGACCAGACGTTCCTGTAAGTATTTTAAACATAGATTATTTTTGGGAATACTGAAAAAATAGAACGATTTAGTGATATTAAAAAATATTTTAGGTCCTTAATGGTGTAAATATAAGTGTACAGCGAGGTCAATCAGTCGCGCTGGTCGGACATTCAGGATGCGGCAAGTCTACTATTATTCAACTGTTATCTAGATACTACGACGTTGTTAATGGCAATGTAAGTTTATCTATTTTAAATTTATTATAACTATTGTATTTGGGGATATTATTAAAATATGATTATAAGCAAAAGATGGTTCCAATTCACCCAGTAGTCTGAAGACAACTGCTTAGTGTGTAATTAAAAGTATATAAAACTAATTAAATAACATATTAACCTATATTTTACATAATAACTAGGTTTCAANAGAGAACCAAGACCCTGATAGTTGATTAAGTTTTCTGTTGTTTGTGTTATTATTTGTGTTTATTTTAAGACAATCGGAAAATCCTTATTGGAACTAACAAAATGCGGGTTGCAGTAGGGTTTCAGTAATTTTCACATTATCTTAAGTGCTTTGTAAACACATACATTATATGAGTAATTCAATAGTTAAAGCGGGCGAAGCCGCGAGTGGGTCGCTAGTATGATTATAAGCAAAAGATGGTTCCGATTCACCCAATAGTCTGAAGACAACTGCTTAGTGTGTAATTAAAAGTATACAAAACTAATTAAATAACATATTAACCTATATTTTACATAATAACTAGGTTTTAATAGATGGCAATGACGTTAGAGAAGTATCAGTAAGATGGCTGCGGGCGCAGATAGGTCTCGTCGGCCAGGAGCCAGTGCTGTTCAATACCACAGTCAAACAAAACATCCGCTACGGCCGAGAAGATGCCACAGATGAGGACATCGAAGCGGCCGCTAGACAAGCAAATGCACATGAATTCATTATGAAATTGCCTTCAGTAAGTTGTTTTTTTATCACATCACATATAGAAAAGTAGGCAGAGTGATCCTGGGAACCTAGTGTTAAAACACTTCGTTATCAAAGCGAGTAATTGAAAATATTAAATATTTTATTTCCTCAGGCAGGAAATGAACCCACAACCAGCCGCGCCAGCTAAATAAGTTGTGAGACTTAAGTAGGTACTATTTCCATATAAAACTTTTCGCGTATAAAAAATGTTATTTTTTTAAATATAATAATACTTTTAACGGAATTTACAAAAAAACAATATAATTAATTTGATACATATCATTAAATAATTTAAGGGATACGACACTTTAGTGGGAGAGCGTGGGGCATCTCTATCTGGTGGACAAAAACAAAGGATAGCTATAGCACGAGCTCTTGTACGAAACCCTCACATCTTATTGTTGGACGAAGCAACCAGTGCTTTAGATACTTCATCTGAAGCCAAAGTTCAAAAGGCTCTTGATAAGGTACGACTGTCTTTTTTTATCTTATATGTAACAAGCAAAGAGGTCTTCAAAGCAAGATATCAGCACACACCATTCTCCGCTTTCCACCAAAATTCAAGTTACGACGTGAAGTTGAGAACTCAGTTGAGATGATCCATGTTTTGACAGACAAAAAATACAAAACAATTACAAACAATATACATTTTAGAAACCTTTTCTTATTTATTTAATGACATTTAGTATCATTTATTTTTATGTATTCAATGATAACTTTGAATAAAATTTTAAGGCTTCAGAAGGTCGGACGACGATAGTTGTGGCGCACAGATTAACTACTATCAGAAACGTTGATAAGATTTATGTTCTTCAAAGCGGACATGTAATTGAATGTGGTAATCATCAAGAGCTGATGAGTAAAAAGGGACATTATTATGATATGGTGATGCTACAAGCGTCTCCTGACATGAACGAAAACGGTATTCTTATTTGAATTTACTTTTGTATTTTTGTCTTATTATTAAGAATGGTGTGTATCTCCCCCTCAATGGAAATCAAATCCACAACCATCTGAAAAAGGGAAAATGCACATCACATTAGCGTACGTCTTTATGGATTTAAACTATATATAATTTTCATGATGTATTCTATACTACCCCCAAGCTTAATAACTCTACAAATAAATATCTAAATTCGTTTAAAACTATTGAAGATGTGTGCAGCATAGGCAATCTAAAGACAAGTAAATTCTGGGAACATTGAATCCATCCGATTAGATAAAATGCATGTGGCCCGCACTGTATTTAGCTTCGACGGTATTCCTCATAGCAGTGTAGGTAGAGTTAAGTCACTCTGTTGCACTTCTTACTGTTCAATTTTTGAGAGATTGCGTTGGCGGAGAACATATAATAATGTTAAAAAAATAGGTGTAATTTTTCAATATTCTTTTCTAGAAACGAGCAATAAAATAAACCGCATGGTGTCAGTCCAAAGCGAAAAAGACGAAGAGGAACAATTAGAAACCAAAATAGAAGTGCGTATAATATTTTTTTGTGTCACACATGTGGTTATTATATTTATTAAAATAAAATGATCTCGAACTTCCCCAAAAAGTTATCAAAAGATTAGAAATTCAAGGTTCTTCGTACATCACCAAAATGCGTGAAACACATACGCAACGTAAATTAAATCTTTTTTTTTCTAAAGGCTGTCGAACCACCACAGCAAATAGAAGAAACATCCTTTACCCGCATCATAAGGCTAAATGCACCAGAGTGGAAGTCGATTACTGCTGCAAGTTTATGTTCTCTCATCAGTGGTTTCGCTATGCCGTTACTAGCCGTAGTTCTTGGAGATTTTGTTGGAGTAAGTCTAAATTTGTTACAATATTAATTGACTAAATGGTTCAAATGTTCAATCAACGGCAGTTACGTCGTGGGAACTTCCTCTTTTATATATACATGTAGATATTAAATTGTTTAATGTTTTAAATTCCATAGGCACTATCTAATCCAGATACGGACGCAGTGTTTGCTGAGGTGCGAAGATTTGCAATTATATATGTTGGAGTCGGTGTATTTAGTGGAATTACTAACTTTTTCATGGTATGCGAAAAATTATACTAAACTTTCAATTCAATAATATATCTTTTTTGAACGCGCACGTGCTTAAAAATATACTTTCTAAAATTTGGATCACATTAATATTTTAAACAAAAATTTAATAAATACAATTAGAAAATTACAAATATAAGTAAAATTTGATTGAAATTATATTGTTGAAAAAAAAAGTATAACATATGATGAAATAAGTATAATTAAGAAAGCCATAAATATTATAGTATATGATTTTCGTGAGTTTCTCTTAAAATTACTTAAAAGTTAAAACTTAAAAAATATGGACTTTTTTCAATATCAAAGATTTTATTAATTATACTTAGGTACATAATGTTCCTTGTGTTTTTAAAGTGCTTCTTACCTTTGTATTTAGGTTTCTATGTATGGCATTGCCGGTGAATACCTAACAGCCAGGTTAAGAAAATTACTATTTGAGAAATTACTTAACCAAGAAATTGGATTTTTCGATGACAAAAACAACTCTACTGGCGCTTTGTGCGCGCGCCTATCTGGAGAAGCAGCCGCTGTTCAAGGAGTAAGTTATTTTTTAGTATAAAATCATATGAAGAACAATACTTTAAAAATTTATCTTTTAATTAATTTTCTATCAATTTTTTATAATAACTTTTTTAGTACCCATCTATCACGATTATGTGCATTACAATTACGAAAGATGAAAGTCGTGTGAAATAAAATAGAATAAAAATTATTAAATCAATAATGAAATATTTTTTAATTTTTTAAAGGCTACTGGTCAGAGAATTGGAACAGTTCTTCAGGCATTTGGTACATTCACATTTGCACTCAGTATTTCTTTATACTACGAATGGCGTCTTGGATTAGTAGCATTGGCATTTGTGCCATTGGTGGCTGCAGTTCTTTACAAGGAAGGAAGGATGGTTACAGCGGAATCTTTTGGTACGGCAAAAACTATGGAGTCCAGCTCCAAGGTAAAATTGTGATGATCTAGTATTCAATGCTTATATTGCTTAAAATAAAATGTTATTTTATAATTTATAAAATATTATTTGTTTGTATTTCAGGTTGCAGTAGAAGCAGTATCAAATATACGCACTGTTGCATCTTTAGGTAGAGAACAAGCATTCGTTGATGAATATGCAAAACTACTCTTACCTGCTCTTATTCTTGCTAAGAAAACCGCACATTGGCGTGGAATCGTTTTTGGCCTATCACGAGGACTTTTCAACTTTATATATTCCGCTACTTTGTTCTACGGAGGTAACCTTATAGTATACCAAGGAGTTAAATACGATATTATTCTAAAGTAAGCATAGCAGTGGTTATACGTAAATATATACTAATTATATTTTATACTAGTGAGCCCGTGCGGGGATACGCCTGCTTGAAATAGAAATATTACCTAATATAGAAATTGAAAATTAAAGATTCAGTCAATTCAGTAAAACAGTTGTATAAAATAACTGTTACGGCAATTAGTAAATTTGTTAAACTAAGTACTTTAAATTGACATAACTTTTTTATATTTATGAACCGATTCTAATAGTGAAAACCGCATTATACCTCTAAATCGGTTAAACCGATTCTGAGATTAGCGAAAACAAACGCACAGACAAACAGACAAAAATTTTAAAAATCATTGTTTTGGGCTCTATTATGTGAATAAAGATTCCCAATAACATTTTTTTATAAATATCTTCCAAGTACAGACACCGACCTCCTTACGATTTTATTATAAGTATAGAAGATTAGGTACATAGTATTATTATTTATTTTAATTTCAACAGTCGTTTTAGCATTAGACAATGAGTGTACGGCCCCTAATAAAAAATATATATTAACTTCCTTAACCGATATTTTTAGATCAGCCCAAACACTTCTAATGGGATCATCGTCAGCGGCGGAAGCTTTTGCTTTTGCCCCCAACTTCCAGAAAGGAATTAAGGCGGCGGGTCGTATTATAGTCATATTAAATAGACAATCGAAAATATCAGATCCAGTACAACCCATGGTTGAAAATTTCGTAAGTATCTAACTCTTTTTAAATTTATCTCTTTTTCCTTTCTTTGAAACTGCATATCCATCCATCCATCAGCCTTTCAACGTCCACTGCTGGACATAGGCCTCCCCTAATCCTCCGATCCTGCGCCCTTTGAATCCAGCGGATTCCCGCTGTCTTTTTAAGGTCGTCGGTCCACCTAGAGGGCGGCCTGTGCTCTTTTAAACTGCATATATATATATATCAAATATTCATTGCTATTGTTTTTAGTACCCACTATGTACATCGACTTATTTATCTTATTTCTTTCACATTCTTTATTATTAATAAGAATTATTATTTAAAAACATTTCAGAGTGGTACCGGAGAGACTAGTTTACAAAATATACACTTCAGATATCCAACACGACCTCTAATTCAAGTGCTAAAAAGTTTAAATTTAGAAATAGAAAATGGAAAAACAATAGCATTGGTTGGTGCCAGTGGTTGTGGGAAAAGTACCATCATACAGCTGCTTGAGAGATATTACGATCCTGATGAAGGCGTAGTGGTAATGATTTTCATTTGTTTAATAGGTATAACATATAAGAATTTAATGGAAACTAACTAAAATGCATATAATTTAATTTGAGATTGCTTATTTTATAATTGTAATGAAATATTTTATTACTTTCATTAAGTCGATACCAAACATAAGTAAATTGACGTTTTATTACTTTACTTAAGAATAAAAGTATAATTATAATCTCATATAGACTTTCAAGAATGTTTATCTAGCTGTTTATTATAATAATATTATAGATTATTGTAATAATATTTATCAGCACTTTAAATAGTTATGAGAATATTAATATATTTTATAATTTATATTCAGGCTCAAAATCAAATTTCTCTACCAAACCTTCGCCTCGTTGATATAAGGAAGACAATCGGGTTCGTACAACAGGAGCCAATCTTATTTGACCGCACTATAGCGGAGAATATTACCTATGGAGACAACTCGCAGACGCTAAATATGGATAAAATAATTGAAGCTGCAAAGCAAGCCAACATACATAACTTCATCACATCTTTGCCAATGGTACACACCTTTTCAAATAACTCTATCAAGTTTTGTTTTATATTTAAAGGCGTTCGTTCTTCCCTAGCTTACTAAAAATAAATAAAAACAATAATATTAAATACGCCTTTTTAAATAACTAATAAAATAATCAAAATTTCTCATTCATCTTTTACATTAAATTTAGGATACTAATTTATTAATTTTTTTTAGGGTTACGACACTAATATTGGTTCGAAGGGCACACAGCTTTCGGGAGGGCAAAAACAAAGGGTCGCTATTGCAAGAGCTTTGATAAGGAAGCCTAAAATGTTGCTGCTCGATGAAGCAACAAGCGCATTGGATACAGAAAGTGAAAGGGTAAAAAATATATATAGATCAAATTAGGTTTCCTTTTACACATTTATTACGTCTATTTCATTTCTTAGCACGCCATATCTGTGATAATATTGAAAGTGTCAATCATATATTTTTGAATCCTATTATCCTTATCGCTGTTGAATATTGTAGTGAATAATTATTACTGAATAACTATTGTGTTCCTTGAACAGGTGGTACAAGAGGCGCTGGACGCGGCGAAGGCGGGGCGCACGTGCGTGATGATCGCGCACCGCCTGAGCACGGTGCGCGACGCTGACGTCATCTGCGTGCTGCACGAGGGGCGCGTTGCCGAGCGCGGCACGCACGCGCAGCTCGTGCAGCTCAAGGGACTCTACTACAATCTGAACAGACGAGGATACTCGTGAAACAACTGCTTGCATCTTTTGCAATATCTTTTGCAACTCTTATAACAACACACCTACCCACGTTTGAAGAATACAGTTGGTAGCAATTATGTTTATCTTTTCAGTATTATAAAAGATCATAATATAAGTATGCTTAAAGGAGATTACAATGAAATTTCAAAAATAAATATGTTAAATAAAGTATTTCTAAGATTCAATTATAACCTCCTGATTTATTTGTTTTTATTCCATTTGCACTACAATATCAATTGATTCCTTCGATTCAATTGCTTGGAAGAGATTTCTTACAGTGATAAGATCTAAGGCATCAATTAAATGTATGTTTTGTTCTCGTAAGAAATCATTGGGTTTAGTTTAATAACATNCTATTTCATTTCTTAGCACGCCATATCTGTGATAATATTGAAAGTGTCAATCATATATTTTTGAATCCTATTATCCTTACCACTACTGAATACCGTAGTGAATAATTATTACTGAATAACTATTGTGTTCCTTGAACAGGTGGTACAAGAGGCGCTGGACGCGGCGAAGGCGGGGCGCACGTGCGTGATGATCGCGCACCGCCTCAGCACGGTGCGCGACGCCGACGTCATCTGCGTGCTGCACGAGGGGCGCGTCGCCGAGCGCGGCACGCACGCGCAGCTCGTGCAGCTCAAGGGACTATACTACAATCTGAACAGGCGAGGATACTCGTGAAACGACTACTTGCATCTTTTGCAATATCTTTTGCAACTTAAGAGTTGAAAACTACCCATGTTTAAAGAATACAGTTGGTAGCCATTATGTTTATCTTTTCAGTATTATAAAAGATCATAATATAAGTTTGCTTGAAGGAGATTACAATGAAAATTCTTTATCTTACTTCTTATATCTTTACTTCTCACATATACTAAGCGTAAAATATGTGCTTTTATTGTACATGCTTCTTATAATTCTAAAAATATTATAAATTATAATAAAATAAATTTCAATTATAACCTCTTATTTTATTTGTTTTTATTCCATTTGTACTATGCTATGCCTACTCTCCTAAATTGATTGCTATTCAATTGCTTGGAAGATATCTCTTTCAGGGATAAGGTTTAAGGCACCATTCAAATTTATGTTTTGTTCTCGTAAGGAATTATTGGGTTTAGTTTAATAACATTTTTTTGGTGTAAGATAGTTTAATATGTTTAAATATTATTTTTTTTAACCCTCTTTATCTATTTTTTGTTTATGAATTTTGAATGTGGAAAAATTAATATGTACTTAACTATATTTTTTAATAAATGTAATAATAATAATAGGAAGTGCAGACACTTTTATGACAATTATAAAATTATTTAATTAAGTAAAAAGCTTTTCATAGAAGGCACGTAATACACTTGACGATATTAAAAATTAAAGCAACTAATCAATCAAATTACCTTTTATGCCACCTCTCTATGAATAAAACTTTATAAGACACGCGACATTTCGCGTGCCGTAAAAAGTTTTAAAGGCTGCTCAGAAAAAAATAAATAAATAAAATAAAAAGAAAAGAGTCGTCTATATGCAAATATTATATAAAAATTATGACATAGCATATACCAGAGGCCAGTCGTCGTTGAGTTCCGACACTCAACATGCAATGCCTCCAGAACTTCGCGGACAATGGGGAACGGAAGTGCCTTAAGGCACTGGGTACAAGTGATCTTAACTATAAGATCCCAGATTTCCTATGCCTATGTGCGTGACTATGTCCGAGATGCCGCGGGAAGCTAAAAAAACTACATATATGCAACCAAAAAGGTTTATTTTAGTAGTTGTAGTTGTAGTGTGTAGTTATTTAGTTTATAAACTTAAAAGTATGCTACACTTAATAAATAAATACATATATAAATAAATTAATTGAAGAAAAAAGAAAAAATAACACGCCGTATACTACACAAAAATGAACACGCTGTTATTAAATGCACGCTATATCCGTAGAACTAAAATTAAATTACTTTGAAAAAGTAATTCTATTGAAAGTCTTTCGCTGGTGGTAGCTATTATACCCACATATTCACGTTCCATTCTTTGATAAAACTTGTTGTAAATATTGTAGTCTTATTTTATTTCATAGAAGAAAACATTATGGAAAACGATTCTAAATATAATAATTACATAAAAGACATCGTATATACGTATGCTCCTTTAAATTTAATTCTTAAATTATTTTCATTAAACAGTAATAGACAAAAATATACACACCCATGTCGGGAAGTTACGAAGAGAGCCATACCCGTTTTTATAACTGGAAGTATAAACTTATTCACATTGTATTACAAAATGGAATATTTATATAAAACCATATTGGTATCAGTAATGTACACTGATATAATTCAAATGGTATATGATATTTGTCAATATATAGTGGATGTCTTTTTTGTATATAAATACGGTGCAGAATATTGCTATGAATATACTGAGCAATATGCTTGTATTGACCGATTGATTGGCAATGGTTTATATTCCACAATTCGACTAAGATTGATGAAAGTAATGGCGCTTCTATTCTTTGTATGGCTTTTAAGCACCATATTTGATTACGCAATTTGGGTAAATGGATTTGGTTTTATACAAACAACTGTATATTCAATATCATATGTCTATATGTTTATTAAAATATTGTCTAATTTAGACCTCACTGTGAATGTGATACATGTTGAAATTAGGCTGTTTATTTTGGGTGATATCATCCAAGATTACTATATGAGTGCCCAGGACTCCCCCGGGGGATTCGATGATATTGTTGCGAAAAAAAATTGGTTCTACAACGATGGTGGAGACACACATGTTGTCAACAGTGGCCTGTTACGAACAGTAAAAGTAAATTCCGAAATCAACCTACAGGAAGTGAAGTCGTTAAGCAGATGTTATTTGTTATTAATAGAACAAGTGAAATTTATTAACAGAATGTATGGAATTAGGGTAAGTAAAATAATTACTAGTCTTCATTTGGTTTCTGTCTGACTATTTAATTTTTTTTGAAATGGAAGTTAGTAATACTATTTGACAAAAAACTTAAGATAATGATAATTATTTTAAACTAAAGTTAATGATAATTATATTTAAGTTATTCGCAAGCTTCAAGGGAGCATAGATCTAAACCTAAATATATTAATTTCACCTTGATACCACTTCGCTATCTCAAAATAAATGATCCTGACAGACGGACAACAAAGTTTAAGCTAGAAGAAAGAAAGAAAAAAAACTATATTTATGTGAAAATCAACTTCTTTCCCATCTTTGTTTCAGATGTTACTAAATAACACAAGCTTATTGATAGACATTATCAGATTAACCAACTTGGCCGTTTTAGTTGTATTAGGATCTCAGGTAAAGATTTATCTACTGTTTGTGTAAACAGATCCAACATTCATTCTATACTTTGGATAACATTTGGAGAATATTTTTTAATTATTCATTTTCATGAAATGAGCTACAAATATATAAGTTTGTAATTATTTTTGATTGTATCGCTTGTAGTTTCGTTGCAATAGCAAGGGATTATACTTCAAGGGTTCATCTTAACGACTTTCCCGTAACTTGAGCGATACCATAATATCAAATATTCTGTCAAAGAATATTATTTAGTATTAATAAAATTTTGTTATAATTATAAATAAAATTTTGGTTAGGATTCCGGTTACGCTTCCGGATATTATCCAGCTATAGCAACTTTCTCCAGATCTTTAGCTTGCGTCATAGTGCTTATAAGCCTTGTTGATCATTGCGAGCGCGTGTACAGGCAGCGGGAAAGGATACTTCTCCTTTTGGACCATCTAATCACTGATAAAAATCTCGGTAATGTGCATTTAACACCACATCATATTTATCACAATATTTTTAATCTCTATTAAAGCTTCTTCTTTATGCTTCTTTTCACATAGTAGTGTATACAAATAGAACTTGGTGTCAACTCACTTCGTTTTCCACTTCCCACCCAGCTTTGACACAATTCGTATTAAATGGTGGAACTTCCCACTGCTCTTTGTTTACAAGACAGAAGAATTAAAACCCACAACCCTCAAAAGTCTACGCCACAACGGTCTCAATTAATATAACATTTTATTTATTACTAACCATCATATCATATCATATCATATACAACTTAAACGTTTGCGTATTTTTTTAACATTTTACAGATAATGGAGTGTTATCAGCCGTTACCAATTTTAAGACCCTCGTACAGTCACAGTCTATGGACTTTCACATGTACTACTTCATGCGCCTCGATTACCCGCTGCTGGTGTCAATAGCATCAGTGGTGGTGACTTATACCATCATACTCCTACAAAGTTAGACCACAGTATAGCTTTACTTGCAGAATGATATAATAGTTCAAAAATAATGTAAATTTTTGAAATTATTTGAAAGAATATATATTTTGTTATCTTTTTTCTCAATAAATCGTTTAAAATTAAAATGTCTTTGATTTATTCATTGTGTTTAGCATGATCTCAGTCACAAGTCCATCCATTCATTCAATCTTATATAATACAAACATATAAATAATAAACGAAAATAATATAATAGTCGCAGTCAAATTTACAAAAAAGAATTTAATGTTGGTACTTCCTTTAGGCCCCATTAAGTATCATTAAAAAAAAGAACAAACATCAGGAAATAATTATTGTCCTGTCATTTGTGGCATATTATTAGTTGATATATTTAATTATTATTTTTCTAATTATTTTATATCTTTGTTATAAGAATCTTTAAATATTATGATGTATCATTTACATTTGTTCAGAAAAATTGAATTCGATGGGAATGCTTAGTATGAGGTCAAACATTTTGACCTATTTAACTATTGGTATTACACGCAAAAGCATCTCATGGACGATCTATTATTAGCGCGTAAGCGGAGTTGTATAATGTAAGTCCAAAAACATAGAAGTTTTATATCTAAATCATAGAAGTTTTATAGAATAAAGTGCTTAGAAAGTTATTTGATTAGAGTTATCGGAGATCATGAATTAACTAACTACTATTTTTCATATTTTTTTTAATATCAAAATTGTGCAATTGTGCATTGTGATGTGTTTATAAAAGAAAAAAATATTGTGTTTATAAAATAAATGGTTCAGAATAGAAAAAAAGTAAGACTTGAGTTTTTAATATAAGTTTTGATTGTTCTAAGTGGTTTTGTGAAATTTTTAAAAAATAAAAAGAATTTTAATTAATTTTATTAATATAAATTGCTAACTTAAAATAGTTGCATTCTTATAAAATAAATATCATCTTTTTTAAATTCAAATATTAAAGATAAGTAGAAAAATAATAAAATTTGTACAAGATAAGTTAATATGTTGTGCTTTATGGTCCTCTTACTTTGTTGTTTTTATAACACCTTTTGGTTTATGCTGGTATTGTAGTAACAGTTTTACATATTAATATTGTTTTTCTTTTCTTATCTTATTTATATTTAACATTTATTTCAACTAGCAGTTATATTAAGAATTTAACCTCCTATATTAAACAAACATGTATTAATATGTATATACAGGTAATCATAGTTAAATTTTATGGCTAATTTTGTATGCACCATATTTAATTGTAAAAATAATATTTGTTGAATGTCATATTATAGTTTTACACATGTGTCATGACACAAAACCTTGTGGGCGTGTATTGAATGTCAATTTAAAATTCTTGACATAAAAGGATTTGAATTCGCGCCTCTCATATTCTAATCAATCTAGCACAGTACTCTATGGTGCTTTTGTACTGACAGTAAGTGATAACAACCAATACACGCTGTCAGCAAACAGTGCGTAATAAAGATTAAATTTACTTTATCTTATTATTATCTTAAACAAATTAGAGGGCACTATATCTGTGTATGTTATTTGGAATGCATAAAGAATAATTTACGATAACGAAATCTGTTCGAGTCTTCGATGTTCTGATAATGAAATTGTAAAAATGTTAGAAGAATTAATTAATTGTCAACTTTTACCTAAGTATATAAATTATTTTAAATATTAATATTTGTTATTACAGTACCAAGTACCTACCAAATAAACGAAATGAGCATCCTATAGACGTAAGTATGGGATGATAGGTGATAGATATGTCAAATACGAAAATATATCCTATATATAAATATATCTATAATATATATAAGACTGATAATACCCATATCAATATCTACTGATAGCTAGTCGATTGTCAAAGCAGAGACTGAAACGACCGCGCCACTGAATACGTAAATAAGTTATGAAATTGTAAAAGAAACATATTTTTCTAAAGAATAGTTGTATTGAAAATTTATATTGGACAAGTGATACAAAAATGAAGGATCTGGAGGAGAAAGGAAAGAAAACTTACACAGTGAACGATCTATCGAATGTGGAATTTACCAAAAATGGATCAGTTAACGACAAAGACAGGTATGTTAGCAAAAAATATTGTGGAAATAATGTGCGTAGGATATTTACAATAATGACATACATAAGTATTTATATTAAATATAATATAATTCTAATCTAATGTCTAACATTAATTAAAGCGCGGAGTTGAATTTTGCCACTCAACACGTAATGTCTCCAGGATTCCTCGGAAAATGAGGAACGGAGTGTCTTAAATTTTTAACACTAGGTTCCCAGGTTTCCTTTGCCTACCCTGCACTTTGCGGGATACAGCGTGAAGCTACAAGAAATGAAATAATAATAATCAACAAAATATTTTACATTAGTGTTAATTTATTATTATATTGGCATCACAGGCAGATTATGTCGAAAAAACGAATTTTTATAAGCCTTTGCTAGCTTTTATCATTCATGATTCACGAAAAGTATTATAATTATGTTCTAGAACTATAGTTGCCATAGACGTAGATATATAGACTCTGATTAAAATACCTATATGTTTAGTTTCAATTTATGTTAGTGATGAAGTACCGTATATACCACTTGATCTAACGACAGTGTGATGTTTACATTATTTTATTGTAAAAAAAAAATCAACATCATCATCATCGTTTGAGGTCTGTCGCTGCGCAGGGGCGCAGGGGCAACCATAAGACTGTATGTGCGACTGGTTGGGGGTTCCATTTCTACGCGAGGACATGAAATATGTAATGATTTAATTTCTCCGCTCTGGCAACGAGACGTCTGAATTCCGCCACACAACACGCAACCCCTCCAGAATTCGGCGGAAAGTAGGGGACGGAAGTGTCTTAACACATGTTCTCAGGTTCCCTCTACTTACCGTGCCTGCTACGCGCGGGAAACAACGTGACGCTAAAAAATAACAACATTTCAATATCATAATTCCAATGCTAAGAAAACGTTAAAACAAATACTATCCAAGGTCGTTTAAATTATATATCCAAAAGTTATTAAGCTTAGGTGAAAATTGTTTCCAACAATTGGAGATATACATACCTTTATAGAAAGCACTAAGCTACAACGCTACAAGATATTACTTTTAGTCTTCAAAAATCTAAAAATGTTCGGACCAAAATAAAAATAGTGAAATAGTAAATACTTTTACAATTAAATAAAAGTAATTATTTATTATGACATACAAAGAAATTGACGATGATAATTATATTATTAATTTGGTCTGATTATGTGTTGTGAAATAAAGGTTGTGCAAAAGGATGATTCATACAGTGATGCTTCTAAAGATTGAAAGATTGAGTGCCTTATGCTCATCTCTTACACTTTCTATCACTCAGTAGAGTTAAGCCGTCCTGGCGCAGCGGCACAAAGGTGTGACGACGGCGTACACGACGGTTGTGGGTTCGATCCCCACTCGAGGAAGTGAAATATTTATTTACGTTTATATTTCCTTTTGTTTCTTTGCTCTGGTGTCGAGGCAAAGCGCGGCGTTGAGTTCTCAATATAGAATTCGGCGGAAAATGGTGAACGGAGTGTCAACACTTGGTTTTTACTTCTACACTCTCTTCACTTCTAAACTAATATTATAATTTATGAAGCAGAACATTTGGTTTAACGAGCTTATCTCAGGAACTTTTTGAATTTGAATTGAAAAACACTTTAAGTGTTGGATAGTCTATCGAGGAACGCTTTTGATGAGTGAATAGTTTCAGTCAAAATACTGGTTTTAAACGTAATATACTCCTTTTCAGATATATTTTTTTTAAAATAAGCTAGGAGCAATTTAGGAGGTATTAAAAATATGCTAAATTTCATGCATGTAGACTTATTGGCTTATGATTTACAAAGGGAACAAAAGTAGCTTAAAATGGTTTGTTTTAAATACACATTACGTGCTCCCAGCTCTACAGCTTTAACTTGGCTGAACACGCTGGCGTATGCCTTGATAAGACAATTTAATTAAATTGTCCAAATTTATTTTGTTTTTAATATTACTTATAATATTTTAATTAAACGGTTTTACATACACTCTTTACCGTTATTATTATTATGGATGATATACGACGATATATTGAGATATATTAATTTTAGAAAATTTCTTGTGTAGTCCTTAAGGCCCGGAATAAATGTTTAAAATTATGTTTTATAATTTTTGTTTTATCTGATTATAAGTAATACATTTCCGCTTAACAAATTTCAGTACAATTTTACCCATAAATTTTATTTTATTTTAGTAATGCCGATACCGAAAGTCCAAATGAAGTACCAAGCGTATCATTCATCACGCTAGTGAGTTTTTCTTTCTTTTTACCGGTTTTTGAAATAAATAATTCAAATAATAATTTAATAATTAATTTTCAGTATCGTTTTGCTTCCGGAATGGATAAATTGTACATCTTCTTGGCAATCATATTTTCTATAATATGTGGATGCATGACTCCTATAAACACGCTTCTTTTCTCATCCTTGTTACAAAGTATGGTAGAATTTGGTATATCAGTACAAGTGGGAGAGCCAAAAACTCAAGTCTTTCTAGATGCAGTCCGAGATTTTGCAATCTATAATAGCATAGTTGGGGCTGTCTTAGTAATTCTATCATATGCTGCAACTGTACTAATGAATGTAGCAGCATATAATCAGGTAACTATACCAACAATGAGGTTTTATATAATATATATTTTTTATCATTTTTTTTGATAAATTTTTTCAACATCTCACATGTTTTTAGAATATTTTTTCTTTCATAATTGTGAAATAGCACTTTAAAAAGGATAAAAATATATAATCTCACATCCCACCCGTATTTGACTAAAATTAAACAAAATATCTAATAATTCTATTAATAAATATTAATGTTATTAATGCTAAATAAAAGGTATACAAAATTCGACAAGAATATCTGAAAGCAGCGCTTAACCAAGATTTCGAATATTTTGACACTCACAAAACTGGTGATTTCGCTGTTAAAATGACGGAGTAAGTTCAACTAATTTTGCCTATTTTGATTCTTTGGGTGCTTTTGTATTTAAATCTCCTAATGTCCATATAGAAAGAACTATTTATTAAAGTTAATATTTTGTATGTTTTAGTGACGTTGTTAAATTAGAAGATGGNATATATATATATATATTTTTTTTTAATCATGTGAAATATAGTAATTATAATATTTTTTCTTTAGTAATTGTGAAATAGCACTTTAAAAAAGGATAAATATATATATATTCTCCCATTCCACCCATATTTTACTAAATATCTAATAGTTCTTTTAATAAATATTTATGTTATTAATGCTTAATAAAAGGTATACAAAATTCGACAAGAATATCTAAAATCAGCACTTAAACAAGATTTCGAATATTTTGACACTCACAAAACCGGTGATTTCGCTGTTAAAATGACGGAGTAAGTTCAACTAATATTGCCTATTTTGATTATTTGCTTCATTTTTGTATTTAAACCTCATAATTTCCATATAGAAGGAATTATCTATTAAAGTTCATGTTTTTTTATGTTTTAGTGACGTTGTTAAATTAGAAGACGGAATAGGAGAAAAACTAGCAACGTTTATTTTTTACCAGGCGTCGTTCGTCAGTTCTATAGTCATGGCGCTTATTAAGGGTTGGAAACTTGCTTTGTTATGTTTGATTTCTTTCCCAGTAACACTTTTCTTGGTTGGTCTGGCTGGGTTGGTAAGTACTATATATTTTTTATGACATTCCGAATGAAATTCGAACCTCCAACTACCTCTTCAATTCGTCATAATAGCCGTTTTATAATATAGCTTTGTTAGCACGGTAGACGGGGGGAACGTGGGAACCTAATGTTGAGACACTCTGTTCCCATTAAGATACTTCCATCCCCCCCTTATCGCTGAAATTTTCGAGGCTTTGCCTCTATAAATTATTTCACTGCCCGAGAGGGAATCGAACCAACAACCGTTGTGCTTACAGTCTCACGCTTGTGCGAAAAATAAACATATACCTAAATATACTCAGAAAGAACATAAACAACTACTCGAACATTATAAATATAATATTATGTTTATAGATCGCATCAAGGTTATCTAAAAAAGAGGCTTTGGCATCAGGAAAAGCTGGTGCAATAGCGGAGGAAGTACTAGCAGCAGTTCGAACTGTTTATGCTTTCAGCGGTCAAAAAAAAGAAATAGAAAGATATGAAGAACATCTCTCAGAAGCAAGAAAAATTAATATTAAAAAAGGTAAGCGCAAATTTCTAAGCATATTATCCAATAAAATAGGTGTAGGTATTTAAAATAAAGGAACAAGAAAACTAAACGTTTTTAACGCCATTTTTCTTTCTAGGATTTTTTAATGGCATGGCAATGGGTACCTTGTTTTTCTGCATTTTCTGCGCCTACGCCATGTCTTTCTGGTTCGGTTACAAACTTATGGTAGAAGAACCCGAAACATACGACGTTGACACGATGATTGCTGTGAGTTTAAGACGCTGTTCTATATGAACTGATCAATTTTCTATTTATTCTATGACGAATGCCTATATTATTTTATTATATTGTTTTTTATTGGTTTCATATTAACTCTTATATATGACTCAGGTGTTTTTCGGTGTTATGATGGGTTCTGCCAACTTTGGTATATCTTCCACACTTATGGAGGTGTTTGGAGTGGCTCGTGGGGCGGGTGCACAGATTTTCAACTTGATTGACAACGTACCTTATATCAATCCTTTTTTAAATCGAGGCTTCACACCCTCTACAATTGAAGGAAATATAGAATTTAAGAATGTAATTTTTCACTATCCTTCGAGACCAGACGTTCCTGTAAGTAAATTTTAAAAATAGATGAATTTTAGGAATATTGAAAAAAAAACAAATTAATGATATTAAAAAATATTTTAGGTCCTTAATGGTGTAAATATAAGTGTACAGCGAGGTCAATCAGTCGCGCTGGTTGGGCATTCAGGATGCGGCAAGTCTACTATCATTCAACTGTTATCTAGATACTACGACGTTGTTGATGGCAATGTAAGATCTATTTTAAATCGATTATATTGATAGCAGCTTTCGTGATATTGACGTGAAAATGATAATAAACATATTTTTATTGTGTTATCATGTTTGAGTCAGGGAATTTTAAAAGTAAACGGATTTAAAATACCGTATACCTATATATATGCACTGGCGCCAGTGCTAGCAGCACTCTAGATAATCGACACTTAATGTTTGTTTAGATATTAAGGTGATGTGGGTTTTTATATTCATGACATTCCCTATATGTGTATACTTTATACAAAATGAAAAGTTTTTTAGTATTATTATTTACGATACATTCTGTATAGGTCAGTAAAGTAAAACAACGTTAAAGATGCAAATTGCAATTTTTATGCGCCCTGTCAGCTGTATTTTATACGATATTTTATTTATTTATTTTAACACTATTACACCATAATTGAACTTAAATTGAATTTACAAATATAAATTAACTTAAACAAAAAATATTACTTAAATAAATTAAATTAAAAAAAGAAACAAATTTATTTATGTTTATTTATTTATGTTTTATAACTATTTACTTATTTTATTATATGATTCATATCTATGACGTTCGTAATGGACTCAAGCGATGTCTCTAGCCTGCATTACTAGGTAGAAATATCTTGTTCAATCCAGTAATGCAAACCAGTAAAGACAAGCTAGAGGCGCAGCATAAGTGACAGTGCACTCTGAAATTATGATAATTTTCTCGTTTTTCGGATTGGTAATAATATAAAATAAAGTAAAAGCAATATGGTGTTAATGACTAGGTGTCAATAGATGGCAATGACGTTAGAGAAGTATCAGTAAGATGGCTGCGGGCGCAGATAGGTCTCGTCGGCCAGGAGCCAGTGCTGTTCAATACCACAGTCAAACAGAACATCCGCTACGGCCGAGAAGATGCCACAGATGAGGACATCGAAGCGGCCGCTAGACAAGCAAATGCACATGAATTCGTTATGAAACTACCTTCAGTATGTTATTAAACATCACTTAATTTCATATTTTAAAGTTCATATAAACTTTTTTATATTTTAATCAATCTTTTACATAAAGTAGGTATAAACTGATCAACTCATCAATCATCATTGATTTTACTATAGGGATACGATACGTTAGTGGGCGAGCGCGGTGCCTCTCTATCCGGCGGACAAAAACAGAGAATAGCTATAGCACGAGCTCTCATTCGAAACCCTCGTATTTTACTGCTGGACGAAGCAACGAGCGCTTTGGATACATCGTCTGAGGCCAAAGTTCAAAAAGCTCTCGATAAGGTACAAATTTCGCACAGCTTAACTTTTAAGCTCATTTATTTTTCTCTATTAATATTTCAGTACTTCAGCATTCGTTAAAATAATTGATATTTTTTTTTAGGCTTCAGAAGGTCGAACAACGATAGTCGTGGCGCACAGATTAACTACTATCACAAATGTTGATAAGATTTATGTATTCAAAAGCGGAAATGTAGTGGAATGTGGTAATCATCATGAGCTGATGATCAAAAAAGGACATTATTATGATATGGTGATGCTACAAGCGTCTCCTGACATGAATGAATCGGGTAACTTGATAATAGCGCACTTTTATTCCATTATCTATCTACGATAATTTTATAGTGACGTCGGTTGTCTTTTTGAATCCTAGATTTAAATCAATTCATATAATTTGTCTTTATAAAGATTTGTCTAGATGTCTTAACATTTCGTTCTATGTATAAGTACTTACTTATCATATAGTTTTACAATCATTTAGAGATATTACTTTTGAACTTTTTATAAATTATCGTCTTTTAATATATTTCGTGTCAATTTGAATTTATAAATAATACTTATACCTATATAAAATATTCTTATTTTATTCTATAAATATGGTAAAATAGGTTTTCCTAAAAAAATATAATTTTATAGAACAAGACAATAAACTCGGTCGTACTGTGTCTATCCTAAGCGAAAAAGACGACGAAGAAGAACATTTGGAAACCAGATTACAAGTAAGTGTATTTAACGTTTTTATTACATAAAATATTTTACTTTTTGATATTATGTACAATTATGAATGGACACATTGTCTCTTAATCGAAGAGAGAGGAGGAGGAGTTGAGGAGTTGAGTTGACTTGTCACGTTGAGTGCCATATGAAAAAAATGGTTTTTTTTAAGGAGGATGACTCGTTAGTGGAAGCTGAGGATATATCTTTTGCCCGAGTCGTGAAGTTGAATGCACCAGAATGGAAGTCGATCACAGCTGCAAGTTTTTCTTCACTCATCAGTGGTTTCTCTATGCCTTTACTTGCTGTCATCCTTGGAGATTTTCTCGGAGTGAGTCTGTGTTTTATATAACATTTGGTTATCAGAATATTAAAACATAAATGATTTTATTTCTTGTTTATTATTCGTCAAAACATTAGCTAATAATATAATATTAAACTCCAAAGGTACTTTCTAATCCGGACACGGACGCAGTGTTCGCCGAGGTGCGAAAATATGCACTTATATTTGTCGGAGTCGGTGTTTTCTCTGGGGTTACGAACTTCATCATGGTAAGGGAAAACCAAAGTTGACATACGAGTATACTTTCAAATTTGGATTATTTTATTAGTGTGTTTCTTTTTTGATTTAGAATCTTTTTATGTATTAAATTATATAACAAAAAAATAAAATATTTTTTATAAGCCTACTTGTGTACCTATATTATAATATATCTATTGAGCTTCTCTTTCTAGGTGTCTATGTACGGCGTTGCTGGTGAATATCTAACGGCTAGGTTAAGAAAATTACTATTTGAAAAACTACTTCAGCAAGAAATTGGTTTCTTCGATGATAAAAACAACTC
>JAKRZM010000700.1:0-108445 GCA_036379175.1 Heliconius cydno galanthus | reverse complement strand
GGAATTTGCAATATTCGACTTCTAAGGGGTTGTTTTTGGGGTCGAAAGTTTGTATGAAACTTCGTTACTACAAATGCTAGGAGTCTCAAATTTTGCATAGACGTCACTAGGACGTAGTCATGGAAACAGAAATTAATAATAACATAGTTCACGCGGGTGTAACCGCGAGCGGGCCGCTAGTATTTTATATTACTTTTGTTGAAAATGCCAATACTTAATCCTAATAAAACTATGTCCATGTCGAAATATCAAATATACCACATAAAATCAGTGCCTATAGGGCTGTAGCTAATAAATAATTGGCAATCAAAATGTTTTTACAATTTAAAAGAAAAGTGAATTCTTTTAAGTTTCTCGATAAACTCCAAATTACAAAGGCTACACTTAATTTGTGAAGTAGACAGCTATTTAAGTAACCTTGAATAAATTGACCTTCAACCTACCATATCACATCTGTATTGACCTTTCCTCGTAAACGATATCAATAAAACGCTTTGGTGAAGGTAAATGGAACCTTCATAAAAAAATTATAATTTTGGCTAGGGCTAACATTAAAAAACCCCTCGTAGCTCTATAAACACCCAAGAGTTGCCAAAATATAAGGTTCACAGTACTACGGACTATTCTAGCAAAACCGGTATTTTCGATACCGACACAAATTTTACGATACTATAATACCCGTTCACTTTTTGCTCCAACATGACACAGCTCTCATCAGTGACTATATCGGCTCACATTACCAGCTTTGGACGGTGGTCCTGGATGTGAGCTGAGACAGTATCTATGTAGTAATCTACATGAATAAGAATGGAGTAAAAGCCGAATCTTTGTGAACAACACTAACCCCTAAGTGGAAAGTAATTGGTGTAACCGACAACGATCCCATAGGATGCCCAACCCTGCAGCTTATATTGAATTCATTAGTGACTTCAGTTTCAGAGTTCAATTTGATCAAAATACCAAAAACTACTTATAGGTCTAGAGAGGCTACATACTCTATAGCTCTTCATTTTATCTGTTTCCTTCTATCAAAGTTCTAAGGAAAAACGATATCGAATGGCCTCATCCAGGCTGAAATCAATGTTGAAACAGAGAGGCAATACACTCTTGGCAGAATCTTAGTCAGCCTGATCGGATATTATCAATCGTGCGCACAAAGAGGTTCATGGTGTGAGCCATTATTTTAACGCCTCTATACAATACTCTTAAACACTTGCCCCATCCTTTGTGAATAGAGGTAGTAAAACTATGTCGCCACGAATGTGGCATCATTCCGTCATCAAGGTCAGTAAGATTGAGATTTCCCTTTAAGCCTTAAGATTTCTACGCCCCAATCGGAATATCGAATTTCAGATTGCGTCAAACATTATTGGGGTAAAAAATCGGAGGCTATGATTGGGTTAAAGGCTGGGTTTCACATTTCGCTATAATTTTGAACATAGGGATGATAAATTTTCTTTTCGGGCTCTGGCTACAGCTTTTTTACTAGCACGCTTAGTTAAAATGTACTAGAGTTTGTTTTTAGAAGAGTTGCATTGCTGCCACTACCTAAATTCAATCTTGTTACCAAAAACTAATGTGTTAACATTAGTACGAGTATGACTATCTAATTTCATGGCGTCTTTTTTTGGTGAAAATGTGCGTGCATAGTAAAAATTAAAAACAAAAAAATCAAGTCATCTTCACGCTTTATCCCGCACACAGCAGCCTTTCAGCCTTGTATTGAACCACTCCGTTCCAAACTTTCCGCCGAATTCTGGAGGCATTGCGTGATAAGTGGTAGAATTCAACGCCGCGGTTTTGCCTCGACACCAGAGCGAAGAAATGAAAATATTAATTGAAATAATCATTCGGTCGAACGATCGGCGATCGAGATCGAACCCACGACTTGTCACATTTTTAGTCACACCTTGTGCCTCTGCGCCCCGAATAAAATAATAAAAAGATAATAGAAAATTAATTGATAATAATACTGTTTAAAAACTTTAATCATTTTTGTGTCTATTCAACCCGTTTTACAATTTAAAACGGGTTTTTACAATTTATTTACTCTATGATTAAATATTTGTGACAATTCTAATAGCAATACTGACTGTATCAAAGACTAAAATAGAATAATATTTTATACCTAGCTGTAGTACGTAAACTGAGCGAAGGGATTATAATTATAGACTTTTATTTAAAGTTCTATATAAATATGTTTTACACACAACAATAAGATATTAGATAAACCATATTTTGTAGTCACAATAAAAAAAACTTAATTTAACTAATATTCGTAAGCTTATACTTTAAAGTGTAAGAAATGGATAAATGATGGTGGTCACCGTCAAAATACACAGACGCTTCCTTTAGTGATTAAGAAAAAATAAAATATTTATGTTTTCATGATGACAACCGAACAAAAATTTGATTGTGTGTTCTGTAAAGAAGTATTTGACGACAAAGAAACTTTACAAATTCACTTTAGGTAAAGTTTTGATATTATTATAAAATATTTATTTAATATTTTTGTTTAAATATCTTCATAGAAAAATTATTATTTTAGGAAACATGGTGATCCTAATTTCAATCAATCAAATAAGAATAAAAGCAAGCCTCAAAAAGACACTTATGATGAAAAAGTATCTGATGAAAATGAGGCAGTTAATTGTGATGTGTGTGAAGAAGTGTTTCCTACTATTTCTAAAGCAATAACACATAAGCATAAAGCCCATCCAGATCATGATGCTAAATATTTCTGCCCATTTTGTGGCAAACTATTTACAATGAAGGTAAATCATTTAGAAAACAGAGTAGTTAATTCAAAATTCTTAATTCTCCTAATAGAATTTTAACTAATAAGTAATATTTTTTTTCAGCATCTCTATAATAAGCATATACAATCAAATCATGAAAATGTTCAACCTTCCGATATGAAGGATTTTCACTGTGATTGTTGTGAAGTAGAATTTTTTGAGCCATCTGCAATGATTTATCATAATAAATTTTTCCACCGCCAAGATACAGAATTACCAAGTATAGGCCAGTCAAAAAAAGTTAAAACATATAATCAGGTACTGTTCTCTATTTACCTACATAAAAACATGTGAACATAGTTTTATTAATAAATATTTACATACTTAGTTCAAGTAGTACAAACATCCTTTTTATGGGAATAGTAAATAAGTTGTTGTTTTATTTATTGTATAAAATAAAAAAATAAGATAATAGCTGTAATTGATAAAGTTATAATTATACTAAAATAAAATTACAAAGATATTAAAGATAATCAAGAAATGTATAAGTAAATAATAAATCTAAATGTAGTTTCCAAATATTTATTGCTGTTGTACATTTTTTGTTCATGTATTGTTATTATAGTACATTTTTATCTTAAAATAAATGTTGATATACATAAGGTAAATTTTATATACAACTATGTCATGTTAAAAAATCATAACTAATAATGGAGTCAAACATCAAATTAAACATTTTTAATTAAATTTTATTATTTTTTGTTAATGCTGTAAATAATACATTAATTTAATGTTGCTTAGCAATATTTGTTTATTTTTAGGAAATGGTACAAGTTTATTATTGCTCTTTCTGTGGTGAAGAATATAATAATAAGGTTAATTTACATGTAAGTAGTTTTTTTTATTATGAATACATATAAAGCAGGGTAGGCAGAGAAAACATAGTATCAGGACACTCCATTCCACCCTAATGTGAGTCATTGCATGCTGATGGATTGGAACTTGACTCAATACTGCACCTTGTTATGATAAATCAACAATTCAATTCTCTTAGCTGGAAACAACTCACAGTCTTCAAGCATATAACTGCTATTATTAAATAATTATATTCTTTTATATGATAATTTTTACAATTGTTGTATGGATTCAAATTATTATTTGCAGCACCATGAGGTGCAGCGGCATAGTTTCTGACTATATAGTTTAAAATTAATTATTTTCATTTCCTAGTCTTGGTAATGAGTTAAGTGCAGCTTAATTCTGCCAATGAAAAGTGAGGTGTCCAAGCACTAGATTGTAGCTATTATGCTAGCTTTGTTGGTCAAAAATAAATGTATCAAGTACAATCAATCATCTATATAATAGCATAATTATATATATTTACAGAAACACATGACTGATGACCATGGTGATGAAAATCAAAGTCCAAGTGATATTTTAAGATGTCCCTTATGTGAAGCAATTTTCTACCACTTAGATGCATATGAAGTACATCTCATGTTCCATTCTACAGATGATTTATATAGTGAAAAAAATGAAATGTAAGTATATTGAATGTAGGATCTAGCACTGGACAGAAATTTAAATATCCCTGGATCTTTTTATTAAAAATAACAATGATTGTTTTAATATATTTTATTTATGATTTATTAAACCAAAATCGACTTAAACTACAACACAACAAATAGTTAAGAAAATCTCATTTAATCTATAAAATCTATGCAAGTTATAAAATTGTAACTGATCACTGTCTGTAAAGGAAGATATATCAAAAAACTATTATGGGGGACATTAATTTATCAATGTAATAGATAACAATATTTAAAAAAAAAATATGTGAGCTTCTGCACGATAATCTCAGAAATTACTGAACTGATTTGAGCGCGAGGGTTTTCACTATTGTATTTTGTCAATAGACAAAATGTAAACAAAGAAATAATTTTTCTAAAACTTAAATGTAACTTTTTAATTTCTCTGTAATTTGGTCCAGGTTTACTCATATTTAAAATACAAAAAAAATCTATAGAACAAAAACAAAATAATGTTTTGATTATTTTAACAACTTTACAAAATTAATAAAAAAATACGAAAGTAACTTTTTTATACGTTTCAAATTTGTAATTTAATTTTTAAAATATTTCTGGCTTTTTTAAATATGAAAACAATCTTTATTTTTTATTATTATATTCATTTCTTTTCACTTAAAATTTTATAAAATTAAACATTGAACAGTGCAGTTGTCGACACACACACAACACTCATCACTCATTGTCGATGAAATCAATAAATTTAAATCATATTTATTATAAACTAATAAGTTCCTTTGCAGTAGCCTTTGTGAATGAGGCATAATGAAATTATACACTTTGAGGTGATTATCAAAAAGATTTCAAAAAATAAAATCAAAATTTCCAGGAACTTTGAAATTTTTTTAAATTTTTAATTTAGTAGCACAGCGTGTGACTGTCGTGACGTGACGGTTGTGTATTCGATTCCCACACAAAGTAATGAATTAATTAATGTATTCTGCCTACTCTGCTCTTTGGGGGATACAGGATGAGGCTAATGTTATAATTATTAAAATTTGATTTTATAAATAATAAAATAAAGCAACATATATCTCAGGATTCATCTGAAACAAAAAGTAGACACTTCAAGTCTTTTCTCTTCTGG
Organism: Heliconius cydno galanthus; assembly: GCA_036379175.1. Lineage (NCBI taxonomy): Eukaryota > Metazoa > Arthropoda > Insecta > Lepidoptera > Nymphalidae > Heliconius > Heliconius cydno. Next base: position 103,034 of record JAKRZM010000700.1, on the reverse strand, counting down.
CATCCAGGTCCAAATGTGGGGTCCTGGCAAATGTGGGGAATTCCACCTCAATGGCACTCATATTAAGTATAATAAATGAAAAAATGTCAGTTTCTATTGCTGGAAGTTAATAATTCAAACTTATGAGTGTAAAATAGAGGAAATAAGTATAGCCATAAGGATTCACTCATTGCCCCATTAAAAAGCTCCAACCAAAAATATCACTACCTCATCTTCACAACGCTCTTAAATTACCAATCCGATTTTCACAAAGCCTAGCTAAGAACCATCACAATGTGTGTTTAAAAAAACTCCACTCAAATCATTAATTCAGGAGCTGAGGTGCCACACATAGACACGTCAAACTTATAACACACACTCCTCTCTTTATGTCGGGGTTTAAAATGATTTCAAATTAGTTATGCAAAAAATTTTATTAATAATTTTAATTAGTATTACCATTATGGAACAGTAGAGCAGTATCTAACCTCCACTTAGTGTAATAAATTATTTAATTTCTCTATGCTATGGCGAGGTATGGCATTGAGTTTTGAACAGTGCTGCCACATGTAATGAATTTGAACAGAAAGTAGAGAGTCCTCGGACCCATTAATTTCTTCTAGTTTTTTTATAGTAATCTTTATTGTTGTCTTACTAATGAATGTAAGTCACTTTATTACTTATATTTGCAGAGCAGAGCATGTGACTGATTTTTCACTCGAAGCAGTGGCACCAATTATGGAGAAAGTAGAAGAAGACATCTCCAATCTAAATCCTGATGGCATTGTAAGAATAATTACACATTATATTTAAAATACATAAAGCATTTTTGAGCACAAATTATTAACTTTAGAGTATAGAAATAAAAAATTGTAATTTTAATAAGATTTTGTGTTAATTGAAATCAATCAAATATTAAATATATAATTTGTGTTTATAGGACAGCTTTTTGCAATTGGTGATGGATACAGGAGACAATCAACCAAAAGTTAAATCAAAAAAACACAAAAAACATAAGAAATCCAAAAAGCCAGCAATAACTCTAGATGAATTTTTAAATATGAATAAGGATGTGTTTGGCGATGGTCTCGACGTTCAGGGAATAGAGGAAGTACCAACACAAGTTGTTCTAAAAAAAGTTCAAGGTAAAAAATTTCCTATGAAAGGGCAATCTAAAGCAGTTAATGCAGACCTAGCAAAGTTGAAAAAGCACGGCATTACTATTACATCAAAACCTAAAAATCAATCAAATCAAATTGATAAAAATTACAAGAAAAATATTAAGGTAACCAGGGCAAATGTCACAAGTAATCATAACGAATTATTATCAAAGTTGCTAAATCAGGGAAATAGTCAAATAAAAATAGTAAAAAAAAGTATGACTCCGAATTTACATACAGACAAAGACGCACTTGACAACAAAAATGACAATACTGACAATTCAAATGAAAATAATGGAGACTTTAGTAATAACAAAGGAGTTTCAAATCTTATAAACACTGATGATAGCAATAATAGACATATGTTTATCACTGATAGCGAAATTGCTGACAACATCCAAAGTGATACTGAAAATATTCCTGATTCTAATTCAAACTTGCAAGACACTCCCTCTGACGAAACCACTATTAGAAATGGCACAAGTAAACTTCATACTTCAGAATTAATTGAATCTAGTACTAGTAATACTAGCAATATAACTTCATCGCCATCAGAAGTTAAAAATGATGAAATTTCAAATAAATTATTGATTGGTCCAGTTGTATCTGGTTTAATAGAAGATTTAAAAAAGGATTTTTCAGTAGCCAATGAAATATTAGAACGAGATGAAATATCTTTACAAAAAGACATGGACGTCGATGAGAAAACAGAAAGTCCTTTTCGTAAAGATGACAATAATCTCGCACACGACACTTTAAATGCCTTAAAACATTTAAGTCATCTAATAACTGTGAAGCCAGTGAATCAACCCAAAAGTCCAGTAGCGAAGGAAACTATTGACAAGAATATTGTTGAAGATGCACATTCAGATATAGTAGAAGAAAATATTCCAAAAACACCTGCAATTTCTCAGCATTTTCCTATAGAACAAAATGCCAACAAATCTATTAAAATATTAAATCAAGTGATAGTAAAACCTTCAAAGATCTCTCCATTAGAACACATGCACTCTGACTTTGATAGCGATGAATTTAACGACTTTGATGATACTAACTCTGATTCAGAACTTATTAAGTTAGAAGAACTCAAAGGTCCTAGTAGTAATATTCGTAGAGTTAAATTAAAAATTAGACACTTACCAACTAGCCAAAGTAAACAGAAAGTTTATGAAACCAATAATGTGATTGATAATAAAACAGGACATGATGATGAATTGCAAAATGAAGAACATTCAAATAAAGCACCATCGGTATCGACTAATTTGGATATCTTAAAGCGCCTTACAAATGTAACTGCAAAATCTGTAGCTTCTGTCAAAAACGTCAGTCAACCTAAACCAAACGTAAAAACATTAAATCAGACAGTAAAAATATCACCGTCGAATGCTAAGAAAAATTCTTCAGACGTTGAAATTTTTAATATAGATGATTCGGATAGTGATGTTGAAGACAAGCAACCCAATCACACCTTAAATGCTTTGCGGAATCTAAATAAAAATATAATAGTTAAATCGAACCAACAAAATGTGAATATAAGTGAGGTAAAGAACGAAAAAATCATACATACGAATACCCGTTCAGAAGTTATAAATGAAAAACATGTGAAACTTGGTAAACATTCACCAAATGTACAAAAAAGTATAAATCTACAAAATAAACTTAAAAATTTGGGTGGTAATATTACTGTGACATCAAACAATTCTCCAAACATGACAAGCAATGAACGTTGCAGTAGCTTTGATGAATTTGATGAAGATGAAGCTAATGATAGTGAGTCAGAAAACTATGTAGTAGGGAAATTAAAAATTACTGAATTAAATGAAAATGATGTAAGTGATAGTGAGTGTCCCGACAGCAGAACAGATGCGATAGTCGAATCCCCCCATGCATCTAATAGCGAAAATGAAGATAACCACATGGAGAGCGATGAAGATTTTGCAGATTTTGAAAAGCAAATTAAAAGTGCTATGGTGAAAAAACAAGAAGAATCTACAACTTCCACAACACCTACATGCTTAGAGAATTTTAAAAAACTAAATAAAAATTTAACAATAAAATCCTTGAGCGCCAAAAAAACTGATTCTGAAGACGACTCAAGTTATACCTCAGAAAAAGAAGTATTTGAAGATAGTAATAATCAACAAATTGCAATTAAACAATCAAAACCAAATCCCTCACAGTACTGCCGACCATCTAATAAAACAAATCAAAGCAGTTCATCCATGAATCTAACACTCCACAAAAATGTTAGCGCTTCATCCAATCAAATCGTTAAAACAGTGAAACAATTTCAATCTCAAACAGTTATTGAAGAAGTTACAACGACAGTGACAAAAACGATAAGAACTGTCAACCAATCAAGTAATGAAATGGTGCAAAGTAGCAATATTCGACCTCAAAGACCTATGATGCGGCCACAAAGAATGGTTAATAGAGCACAAGGTACTATCGTGAGACCGTCGCTAGCAGTCGGCACGAGAATAAGAAACGCAACTCCTATGAGACACCCCGCTCCACCTACTGTGACACCTTCAAATCAGCTGGTCCCTGTACGCGGGGTTGGCAATTTACTAAGAAATCCGGTTCCCAGTACGTCTTCAGTGCGAAAACTTGCCCCTGCTAAATCTAGTCCGCAAAATAATAATAATAAAAGCCACATGATAGGAAAACTAAAGATATCTCCCCTCGCATTAAATCAAGCCACGAAAAGGGTTGCAGATGAAGCAACCGGACATTTTAACTGCTTTAAGAAACCAAAAGAATCTGCCATGTCTTCAATGGATTTGGGGAGTCCTTTGGACGATTCAACGGTGCAGTATATGTCGGCATCTCAAAGTCAATCAAATTATTCTAGTGTAACTAAAACCATTAAAGGTAAAGGTGTGGTCACTGCGATGCAGATGCGCGAAGTCAGTACCAGTTCTCAACAGCAACTAAATAAAATAAATAACATATCTGGGCTCATGGTTGCAAAAACCTGTTCAAAGCAAGCCGTCCACGCGGAAGAAAAGAAAGTTATCAATACTGCAAAAAAGAACACATTAGATGCTCTTGAAAAGTTACAGAGACAAGGACTGTTAGTGAAAAAGCCGCGTGTAGACGACTACAATGAAAAATCTCAAAGTGAAAGTGACGACGATCCGAGTTAATATATTTAATTCATAATATAACATGTTGATTAAATAAGAGTTATTTTGAAACCAGAATACCGCTTCAGGCAAGCATATATTCTAAACTTTGTCATAATACTGCTAAAGTGGTTAGGCTATGTGTAGTACTTACCTATACGTAGTACATATGTTAATTATAGAAGTTATAACTATTTGATTTATAAATTGCGCATTACATTTATTATCCGCGTTCGGACATTTAACAAGATTGTTTACAATTAGTAAATGTAATGGAGGTAAAGTACATTTAAGTTGTACATAGAACGAAAAAAGCCATGTTTAAATTTCAGAATTTACATTTTGCATAAAATATTGTTAAAGATTTACAAAAACATGATTGTTCCTAAGTTATTTATGATTTAATTTTTCTTTTGTTGATTTAAAAGTCAGAAAGATATTAATTTCTATAGGTGATAAATGAGAATAAAAAATTTTTGTTTATGATTGTTTAATATTATAAACTGTATTTACACCCATATTATATATAACATACCCACAGTCCCAATACTTGAATACCAAAATATATTAAATAGTCAGATATAAAGATATTTATATGCCTATCATCTATAACGATAATGTATATTTGATAAGATATTTGTCCAACACCGTCTAAGCCTCTAAGGAGTCTTTGCCTCTACTTTATTCTGCCGCCACTTATGATCCTGGAACCATTTGAAAAAAATGAGAACCACATACAATGTTAGCACATTTTTACAAGAACAATATATAAAACTACTTTTAACGGGTTTCAGCGTGCTATTTTCATATTATTGTTTAAATACTGTAGTAGACTGTATACAATAACACAAAATCCACGAAAAGTAATTTTATTTCTTAAATTGGAGAGACTTGATTATCCAAACATTGACTTGTGTGTGTATAGGAATTTGTAAATTTTCATTTATCTCGATGTTTTATACAATTTTTACTAACAGTAAAAAGAGTAAATAATTATTATTGATAATGCATAACCCATTTCAATTAATTTAGTTAATCTAGTCTAGAAAAGCAATGATTTACATAATATAAAAATATATACAAGAATTATGAATAGAATGTGATTATAGGTATAGGATCGTAACAACACAATATTAGTCTAATTGCAAACACAAATATTTAAGCTAAACTCACTTAGAAGATAACCGCTAGACTGACCCTTCTACCAACATTGAATATAATTTAGATTTGTGTTAAAACAAATAATTTCAGAGTTTTAACTATTATATATGATATATAAATAATATGATAAATATGAGTGGTTATTATTATTACATACCTTAATAAAAATAAAGTAGGACATAGAATTATGGTTCACTTACCTTTAATTTCGACTGAAATGTGATCATGCAATAAATATGAAAATTGAACAAACGCTAAGGAAATTATGCCAATGGTCGTAGTATTGGAAACTCGTTTAAATTTTACATAAATACACTTGAATAAGAACATGCTCTGCGTAATAAGAATTGGTGAGAAAATATTTTTTGTCAAAAAAAAAAAACAAATGAATGAACGGCATGTTCACAACAAACTAAAAATACGAATATTTTTGGCAGCCAAAGTTTTTGTATAAGAAATTAAAATAACTGTAAAAGCAATAAAGCACATAGCAGTGGAAGGTTAAATAATCTTATTAGAAAAAAAAACCGTTATGAAACTACTCGAAAATGACCTGAAAACTTACATAAAGACCTGTTTATTTTTCAAAATGGCAAATTAAATTAATGAGCCATGAAAAGATGGTTACCAAAATGAATAGCTTGAATTTTTATAACAATTAATAATTATAAACTGAAAATTTATATAACAATTAATAATTATAAACTGAAAATTTATATAACAAATAATAATTATAAATAAGATTTTATTGCGTTGGAACATATTTTGTAAAGCATTCTCTAAGACAAAAAATAACATATATGTATTTGATGCACATGTATACCATACTAAAAATTCATTTTTAAATTAAAGCCCAACTGGAAACGTAGACAAAGCAATCCTTCGTACTTAATAAATACGAGCCCGTTCAGCGTAATAGTAAATGTATGTCGGCACGTACCAATATTGCCAATTCATTGGAGAGACGATATGCGATTGCACGCAATTTGTATCCATATTTCAGCTTTCCAATCATTTTCTTTCGCACTATTCGCAGTATCGTATACATGTTGAACCAGTGCAAAATAAGAAACAAAGCCGCCAGGTAAGAAACCTGCCAAATATTGAATAAAACAAAATTAAAAACAAAATATTGCAACTAAAATCCTTTTTATTACTCAGCATAAATAAATAACAAATATTATTACAGCGCAGGTTCACACACAAACAAGATAAATAAAATGTACATCTTTTAAGTACATACAATATTAATGAAGACTCAGTGCAAGCATGATCTAAGCTAACAACATTTATTGTTTTACGTTATAATAGCTTATTTAGATAAGAATGTGGAATTAGATGATAGATCATATGTGCACTAACTCCTTAATAATTAACACATGTCAAAGCATACAGAAATAAGTAAAAAAAAAAACAAATGAATATTATCATTTAGTATTCAACAACAAAATGGTGATACAATGTAATTTTTTTCTTGACTAGTCTGAAGTTAGTAGTAGCACTATGCAAAGTGTTTGTAGTATGTTATATAATAATAATAAAATAATTTTATAAATAATTGTGCAAACTTGTGTATTGTTTATATGATAATTACAACCATTATCTTTAAATGCTAAAAAAAAGCAACCATAGCCGTAGTAATTTCATAATTAAATGAATAGAAAAAATGTATGGGTACTGACACACATAATATGGCAGATTTAAAATATGATTTACGTCTTAGTACTGAAAGTACAAAAAAAATATAAATTGTCTTGTTTCTGTCACTTTTATGCGTATATTTAAAAAAATCCCATACAAATTACTATCAGTCGTTTATTTGGCAACTCATAATCAGCAAGCATAATTGACCATTTATAAGTAAGTTTAATAAAAATTTGTTTGGCTGATTTCTCGAATTGTGGCACATAATATAGTATATTGGTATAACAGACTGACTAACATATTTTTTCTTATAGCTTAATGGACAGATTTGTTTTAGTGTTTTTTTGTCAAATGGCCTCTTCCTGTTCTAACATTAACCTTACCCATTGTTAAACATTTTACAAATTAAATAAACTTTGGGGTGCCTTGATTACACATATCACCCTTTGATAAGTTCATGCTCAGTTACAAATTAAATATATGCATTCCACAAGTTAATAATCACTTATCAAACTATGGTGACTCACTATACACTTTTAGACAGAAGATTTCAAATATTTATAACCTAATTCTATCACATAACCTGTTCATGTTTTAAATTTTTCGTTTATTTAAAACTATATTTATGTATAGTATACCTTAATACCACATAGTATATTGATTCGATGTATATAATATATAATAATCACATAATTCAAAGATCTTTCTAAGACATGCATACATATGTATAGAAATAAGTCAATTTTAGCAACAACAGATTAAGAGAAATTTTGGAGTTTCATAAAATAATTTATTTAGGAAAACAATTTTTTACTATTATATATTATTTAAAAACTATACAAATGGAAGATGCTTCCGGTCATGTAGAATTAAAAGACTTAATGTTGCTTGGCAAAAAATATAAAAGTGCATTCAACTATATACCTAATTTCGAAAACATTTGGTCCTCTATAAAAAATAAATTAATACATAAAAATGCAAAAATTGTATCTATTCTGCCTCAGTGGGAGACAAACGTATAACTTAAAAAAATAAGATTTTATGTTTAGGATAATTATACCATTCATTGAATATGTTTAGATTGCCCATGTCGTTATAAAACATATAAAAAATATATTTCACGTAGAAACAAAAAAAAGGTAGGTACTGATAAAATCATTTTTTTAATGTTACACGATTGCCAAATTCTAATTAAAGTGGTCCTTTCATAATGTGTGACATGATTTAGAACAAACTACAACAACTCGAAAAAAAGATCAGTTTGAGTTTGATGATATTACTAATTAAGTAATTATATTTTTATGATAAAGACAGTAATTATGTAACTGTTTTGTTCTGTTAGAAGCAAAAATATTATATAACAATGAAAAATGCAATCAGCATTATCGATTCAACGATTATCGTTTTCTTAAAAGCGATTACAGTATTTTATTTTTATCGATCTTAATGGAATTATTTATGCTAAATAAATTGACTATAACAGTTTAGAAATATAGTAGAGGCAGATGTGAGAATTAAAAACACTCACTCGTTTACAGTTTTTCAGTAACCAGACGGCAGAACCTAATGTTACTTCTTTACTAAGACAAGGGAATTTCGAAGGCATAACTAGTAATATTTAATAATATATAAGGTGCAGACAAATTAAAACCAAAATAAATGGCAAATTAAAATAAACGAATAAATTCTATCTACAGATGTATTAAATTAAATTAGGGAATGCAATATGGATAGACCAGGATCGTACATGCTATGTATAAGATTAATTCTGGTCGAAAAATGAACGATCAGGAAAATTAATTATCTTGAGCCAGGTGGACTAAAAGACACTTGTCCGAATTATTTTGTTTTAATACCTTAATGATGATTTTCTTACAAGCGTAAGGCAAGCAGAACGAAGAGTTTCTGCTGGTGTAATATGAGAAGTCGTTTAGCAGTTGAAACTTTTTACGTTTTTATTCGATTTATTTTTTCAAAATAATATATAGATTTCTGCTTTTGCCATTCAATTACAAATAAATAATTTATTTTCTTAAAAAAATAATATTTAATAAAGATTAAATTTGCATTCCCTAAATTAAGCTTATAACATATGATTGAACTAAGTCATGCCACTGTCTACATCAAAATCTACTGTCCCCAGTTGGGTACCTGCTTGCCGAGCTTCTCCGCGAAGACCATCATGGTGGTAGCTATGTTGCCGATGCCGATCGTCAAAAACGATAAGCTTAGAGCTGCCACCTGTTTATATTTGTGTGTGCGCGTTTTATTTTTTTGGAAATATATAAAATTATTTGTATTTCAAGAATTAAATACATAACACTATATTTGTTCAGCAAAGGCGATGTTTTAACCCTTAAGCGGGCACAGACCAAACCAGTTTATTTTGATTTATGGTAATATTCTAGATTCTAAAATCAGATCATTTTATTTATAAAATAAGTTCTTGGTAGGAGTTTAAGGGTTAAGACAATCTTATAAAAATATAATAAATATTGAACTTCTTTTACAAGTTCATAGTAAAACTTCAATCATGTTAAAAAAGATTTTATTTTTAGCAGGGTAAACAGAGAGAACCTGGTAACTTAGTGCCAGAAAAATGAAATTATTAAATATTTCATGATCTCGAAATGAACTCATAAACTGCCACGAGTCCTCAGACATAACAAAAATATATATATAAAATCGTTCACATACCTGCCACGTAGCTTCTGGATGATAAGTAATGTTGTACAAAGTGTACGCTATATACAGTTGGAATACATATCCACCGAAGAGGAAGGGAAGTAGGTACGTGAGACCACGCCACATCCACGAATGGAAACCTTCGATAGTAATGTCCATGTTGTGCCTCGCGCCTAACGCCTTCAGCCTGTATAGCACTCCGCTCTGATATCTGAACTGCATGTATTGTACCACACCTGAAGTATTAATGGTCTAAGTGTGGAATAACACTTTAAATATGTTAAAAATATAAATTGTGTTTAATTTTCAACAGAAGGCTATTCAGAATAATATTTATATTAAATCTATAGCTATTAGGTATTTTAAGACTAAACCAGGTTCTGGCATCAATGTCTAGTTTTAGAGTTAGTCGATTTGAATTTAGAGCGTCGACTTAGATATAAAGATTGGTATATTTCAGAGAATATAGCATAAAACAGCTTCTTAATTCTTCTTATATTTATGTATATAGTAGTTTTTATTGTATCTTATGTGTAATTGCATCCTTTATACATCTGCATGTATTAAAGATACAACTTTGTCACAATACTTACTTATGTAAGCAATAAACCACATAAAAGTATGTCGAAATTCATTCCACGGTTCATTTTGCGGCCAGATTAGTATAATTCCAGAAGCCACTGTCGAAATGAAGTGGTGTAGCCTCCACCAACCCTTGATCCTTGATCCGTTCACCTTCAGTATACTCTCTCGAATTGTTAAAGTACAGTAATACCAGACTAGCAGAAATATTAGGATCAGTTGCAATGGCCTGAAATATAAGTGAATGATAATTGAAACTCAAAGAATCTTTCCCCTTGGCCATTAATTTTATTTTACATTCTAGATATTTATTGCTTTTAAAAAGTGTAATAAAAATTCCAATGTACTAGTGTGTTTTATATAGGGTAATTGTTTTTATATCTTTTATGTCGGAAATCATTAAATAGTAGAGTATTACCTAAAATCTATCGACAAATTACCAACAGCGAGAACAAAAGCAATCGCACTAAGTATTAGTTTGAATTTTTCATATTCATCCTTATATTTAAATCTGAAACAAAAAAGAAACAATATTACAAAAAAATATAGAAGTAATTTTGTAACATGTGTACTTGGAAAAAGATAAGTTATAAAAACTAATAATTAGTTTCTTACTTGTCGTTTTTGTTGAGTATCGACACGTTGACATTACCGAGTATGATTCTTAGATACAAACTGTTTTGTTTAGGCAGTGTCGCTTCGATCTCGTGCAGCATTGCTTTCCTCTTCATGATCTCCTTCTCAAGATTTGCCACCCGATCGTCTTTTGTTACACCTTTTTTTTCCATTCTTAAAAGTAATAAGTGAATAGTGAAGTCACTTAGCTAGGTAATATTTAAACATGACGTACACTTACATTTAACTAATTTGAAAAAATAAATGTTTTGATTATATAGAATGATCTTCAAACTCGAATATAAGAAAAATAATACTTGTTTTCACTCAAAGAACGCCCAGTTCGATTAGCTTGGGTAGAGTTAAGTTTATGCTAAAATATTAGTAAGAAGAATACAAGAAAAAAGTCGAAAGGCTGTTGTGGGAGGCCCAAGGAGGCCTTACACCTGGAAAAGGCAGTATGGATCAGATCTCGACCACTAACCTCACCTGCGTGCAATTAAGAGCTGGCTGGTTTGACATTCAATAGGATGTTAAATAAGCGTAGCGCCATGTCAGCTTGAAGAAGAAGTTTCACTTCAAAAATCTAGTGGGATTTGAACTCGCAACTATTACGTTCAGGCGGATAAATCTCCGTTTTGCTTTAAATACTTCTACATATATGAATAATACCGTGTATAACTATAGAGCGACGATGTGGAATGTTTTGTTAAATTCTCGTACAAAAAATAAGAGCACCTTATTAATTGTTCTGTGCAGCCGGCAAGAAGACTATACAGGAGGTATTTTTAGTAAGACTTCTGAGGGGTAGAGACATTATCGTTTTCGTTCAATGAAATTTGAAAACTGCCTTTGGGATGATTATACGATACTAGACTGGGTACTTCAAAAGAACTAGGACCCTAATTAAAACTTGTAAATCTGAATTATTAAAAAAAATAATGCATGCTTATTCTTTACATCATTATAAGTCTACTAGTATACATTCGACAATAACTATGTAGATCCGGCACTTAGCGGACCCTTGTTTTAAATTGATCGCCGCTATCAGAGGGCAAGGTACGGAATGATAAGCGTATAGCATGAAACAATGGCTAATATATTTTCCTAATCAAAAGATTTATTTTATGACACGTGACTTTAAAGTTAATAATATTTTATTCCAAGATATTTTTAATTAAACAATGAGTCATCTATATGACTTTCAGTATCCTCATTGCTTTGAAAATTGATATAGCATTTGTTCAACGTCCTAAATTTCCTTACTATTTTTCAATAAGTGATATTATTACTATGGTTTCAATATATTTATATATTTTTAGGTTTACTGTACAGCGTGAATATAGCAAGTTAGGCTACGAAAACCTAGTTTCAGATTCAATTCGAGACATTGTCTATTAAATGGCAGAAATTAACGCCGCGCTTTGTAGTACCAGTGCAGGGAAATGACAGTAATTCATTTCTGGAAGTGGACTTCGATCCACAATGATCATGCTTACTGTGAAATTTAACTTTTGTTGTGCATGATCAAATTACTATTTTTTTTTAAGTCAACTTATTGTTTTTATGCAAGATGAGATTAAAATCATTAATATATTTTACGTAAAACTAATAAAAATGTTTTTAATTTAAATAAGAGCAGAAAACTAATTCAATTTATTAATAGATAGCATATTCATTTACGTTTATTGTTTTGTACTACACTGACCCATGATCGTCAGTTTTTTTATCTAATCTAAAAGATAGGATTTATTAAATCAATAATTTTATCTTTAATTTTAAATTTTTAAGATAAAATTATTGATCTTTAATTAACAACTTTAATTCCATTATATCTTTTGGGAATAAGTCATCAATATTTATATTTATTGTGAATTTGATGTATCTATATTTATTGTATATAAAAAAGCTAAATGCTGAAAAAAATATACTCAAATTTACGTTACCAAGGTCAATTTATCCAACATTTTCAAATTATATAATACATAAATGATTACAAGGTGATAAAAAAGAATTGTACCTTATGAGTAATTACTCATATACAAAAAAAATTGCATAATGTTTTTTCGCCACAACATAATAATTAAAGCTAAAAAAAATGTAAATCCTTGTGCCATTTGTGAATAATAAAAATTATATCGTTTGGATCATTTTAAAATGCAATTTAAACAAATATTTTGCCAATAATTGTGAAATAGGCTTATAATGAATAATTAATGTAGCGGTCCTACATAGAGTTATAATTACTCTAAAATTATCAAAGCATATTATATTATTTATTTAATTTAAAAGCTTTCACATTTTCTTGCCAAAGCAGGGACATGTAAAATACAAAGAATGCATACGTCCATGCATTTTTCCTGACAGACTAGTAAAATTATAAGTTTTTGTTTCTTTTATCACAAACAAAAACAATAAGGAGCTCTATAAAAAATTATCTTGTTTGGATATAAGTGACAAAGTAACTAAATTTATATTTTCTCTTGTATTTTATTACTATAAATTATTTATCACTATAAACAAAAGAATACAAAGAGTAGTATAAAGTCTGTCACTCAATATGCACTATTTAAATGGAAGGAATCTTAATGGGTCTTAAAATTAGATTCCCTTTTACCTACTCTACTATATACGAGATACAGCACAAAAGGCTACAAAAATATTAAAATAATTATATTTGGAATTTACTAATAATTAATATGTAAATATGCTTGCATATTATTTTCTACAATCAATGCAAAATAATATAATCAAAGAATCTCTGACCTCTTGAGGGCAGTTGTGATAATCGACATCCGATATCTTTGATGGTTCAGCTCTTTCAAACATGATGCTTGTAATTCTCCAACTTCCTCAAGTTTAGTTGCATATTCCTTATTTATTGACTAAAAGAAGATATTTTTAATTTAATATTTATGTTTAAAATTATCTTTCAATCACTAATTGCAAAGAATTTAGTATAATTAAACATGGTTAATTTATGAAACATTTGGTATTTATAAAAGTAAAGTAAACATAATAATCATTACTTAGAAATATAGCATTAAAATAACAAACTTATGTGAAGTTATATGAAAATTTGGAAAAAACAATTATTTACTTTTCCTAATCACCTAGTATTATGGATTATGATGCAAATCATCACTTATACAACAATCATAATAGAAATAGAACCTTGGAAGTAAAAAAGAAATTAATTTCCATTAGGATCTTAAATTTTTGCTAAAATCAGAAAAAAATAAGATAAACTATCAACTACAATAATATTCTAAGTAAATTTGAGTGGTACTAGGCAAATTTAATTCCACAACAAGTAGCAACATAAAGTAAATAAAGATAATATTTAGCCTCAGGATATCGTGTGTTTATCCTTATTGCCATGATATGAAAAATTATAAACGACATATAGCTACAGAAGTTTGTTATTTTTATTTTACTTTAAAATATGAAAAATCAGATTGAACATACATCTAAACGTTTATAATCCGCTAGTAGATCTTCCCACTCTTTTAGACACTCTTCGGTCTCCATGTTCAGAACTAAGCTGTGTAAATACTTCAAACGTTAAAAATCGCGTATGTTAAAAATCAAAGAAGCAAAAATTTATTCATGGCGATACGAGTCAGAGCGGCAAAAACACTGAATTTTACATCAATGGGAAATGGAAATGAAACGGGTTACAATAATTTTAACGACCTTCTGTCTATGTCTAGTGTCTATGTCATCTATCAAAAATTCGATGTTGATTTTCCGCTACAGATAAATAATACAGATATGACAAAATCTTGAGCATAGATACTACACATATACTAGAGATCTTGAGGCAGATAATGGATTCATTATTCATTTTACTGTATTCGGAATAAAATCGTACAATGCGGTAGATACGGTACCATAATTTATTTTTAAGGCTTGTTTTATAATAATTATTTAATAAATTTCTTAAAATAATTAATGTTAAGAAATGGAACTTTTTAAATTTAAATTTAATAATTATAATATTTTGAACTGTAATCCGGCGCTCATTTCTATTATTAGGTTAAATATAGTAATTTCTTTTTAAATTAATATGCTGTATGCTATTTTGGCGATTTAAGTAAAAAACTTTTTATACTGTGCTTTTTAATTAGCAGTTTGTAAATATGTTTCAGTTTGGATATTTAGATGAAATTAGATTATCAAAGTCTAATTTAATAATTTACAACGAAAATGGTTTATGTTCTCAGTTAGGTTTATTATTGCAATACCTATTATTATCAGGTGGACGTGAAGATGGAGTATGTAGCTTAAATTTTGACGCTTCATAATTAATAAATAAAAACTATTAATTCTCAAATATAACAATTACACAAGAATTTCTTATAAATTTGTTATGTATACATGTTGATTAATTAGCTTACACTAAATGGGTTGAAGAAAAAGATCTCATAAATTACATATTTAATTGATTTATTTACAGAAAAAATTCACCAAATTCTATTAAAATTTTGGTAGTTTATTTTCTATATAAATTTAGACAAAATACAGCGGTTAATGGGCATGCACAAAATCCTCTGCAGTATGTTCACATAGATCAAAGACAAAGTGTCGAGAAAATAGAGGATTTTGCTTTACAGATATACATTCAATTGATGATAAGCAAAATGATCGCAACAGCAAATACTGTGTAATTTTATTATAGTTATACAATACTTATTTATAATAATTCAGACAATATAGTTTTGCAAGCGTTAAATATGTGACTGTTCAATCAAGGAGATTATGTATAGAGCCTTATAAAATACATGATTTATAGTGATGTATCAATAATGAGCTTTGTGTTTTGCAGCTTTTATTTCACAATCAAACTGTTTAAAATACACATTCTATATAATATTAGAACAAGTGTAAGTTTTAAGGACTATAGAGTAGATATCAAATTTGAGAATAAGCTAAAAGGCATCTAGTTAAGTAATTTTATATAGATCTATATTGATATGGATTTCTACTGCTAAATATATAATCTCCTTGTTAAAATAATTATAACTACACTGATAAAGCAAAAAATCGCTGCAATACCATGCAATGATATATTTAAATATTTTTGACTTTTATATTTATGATGTTTTTATTATATCACATTTAGCATGGTACAACAGCATTTTTGATACTGTAGTTTATACATCCATGTCTAGCACTGCAAAGCTTTTATATAGTATGACAATATTCAAGCCTACATCTACTTCTACTGTCTAAAAAAATACCAGGCAACCAAACTTCTCAATATCTATAATAAATAACAAGAATCATCGTGGGTGTATGACTAATCTTGTGTCTAGCTACCAAACGGCGTATTTATTAAAAAATATATATAATTAACATATATCACACATTCCAGTTTAAGAAAACATTATATGTTAAAATTCAAACAACTTAAAGTATATTATTATAAGGGTATTATTTATTGTAAGATTGCAAAAAAATCATTTAAAAAGTAATTTACAGCACTACCATCTCTTTTTTTTCGTTTGAGACATACAAATTAAAAATTTAAAGATATAAATAAATAGTAAAAAAAAATTTTAAAATATAACACTCTAACTTATAGTTAAAGTTTTGAATGGACAAAACTTAAAATAAGTCATTTATAACTGCAATTTGTTACAGGTAAAGCATATTCCACAAGCAACACACTAAAATACTACAAAAAAGTTTATTAATCCTGTTCCCTTATCTCCTTAGATATCCATTAATGCTGTTGGCACAAAAGCAAACAAACATAATGAGGATCGATCGAGAAGAAAAAAATTAAGGGCATCGTTATATACAAGGAGATTTTTAATAACCTTTCGATGTGAACATTCCAACTAACTGTCATGAATAACTTTTGATACTAACGTAATAAAGTAAAAAATATCAAATAGACAAAGCAAGGTACATTTCTATGTTGAACATAATGTAAGAAAACACATTAACTATTCATATCAAATAAAAGTTACATCTAAACGTTCTTACGAATAAACAATAACTATAAAATAAAATAGAATAAAGAAATGTTAAATTATAACACAGCTTTTACTCCTCGCTTCGCTTCGATTCGATCGGGTGCGCGACAAATGCTACGTCACTAGATGAAATTGAACTAAAATCAGACGTAACAAAATTAAACTATTCATGTACAGAAATTAACTAGGAGCCGTTAATTTTTAATGGAATGTGTTACATTAATCGATAAAATATAAGGGGCATTGTGTGCAAGGAGGTTAGGATGTGGACATAGCATTGTCTTATACACCAGATAAGATCTCGATGAACAGAAGAAAGGAAAATATCAATAAATTATCAAAACTATTATTTGTTTCATTATATGATCACCATCCAAGTTGAAACTATTGTGTCTCATTGCAGCTCCATTATGTGTGAAAAATAATGATAAAAATATCATCGGTGAGTTTGAGTTACTAAAATGGCAATGCTCTTAGCGACACTCCCAAACTTTAACGGTCTGATCGACGCTGCCAGATATCACGTATGGCAAGCTCTTGTGGAAATCTGAAAATATATAACATGTGTTAACATTATAAATGAAACGCAATTCGATATAAAGATGTCTCTCCAATATTTTATATTCAAATCTTCTCTGTGAAAATTTACATGCACGATTTTTCATTAATACACAAATACTTTAAATAAATTAAATCTTAACTAGTAATGATCATAAGCACAGGAAATGTAATTATGGATAATAGAATGTTTGAATTCTTTGAAATCACTAATATATAAGAATATCAATGTAGTTTCCAAAAGGCAAATCTCCCACCACAGGCAAAGTCCCACCACATTAAAATAGTAATACAAAATAACCCCTAGTATAAAAACCACCAACCAAGACTGGTCGCAAAGTGCTGGTGCGCGTACAACGTCTTGAGACAGCGCGTGTGGGCGACGTCCCACACGCGCAGCGTCTTGTCGTCGGAGGCGGTGAGCAGGTAGCGGCCGCCCGGGTGCCACACCGCCCCGCGCACCCAGTTGTCGTGCCCCACCAGCGTCGCCAGGCACTGGCCCGTGCTCACGTCCCAGATCTGTGACAAAGGTCACTGCTATTTATCATTTATCGCTGGCTGACCTTGTGGCAGGCATCCTATGTAGAGACTTCTAATTGGTTTTTTTTCAGTTACAAATAATAACTGGTGTTTTATTAACAGTTTGAATAATAAATATATTAATAAACAGTCCATTTATTTTTGCTTAGGGAATTTAAATTTACACAAGAATTGTGTATGATTATTTATAATCACGATTGTTGTCGGTTTGATTACTCAAGAAAATAATTATATTTAAAATATTTTCATTGCATATATCTATTGCTCTGGTAGACACAGCGCGCCTTGTTATGCTTGACTATCAATGAAAGTCATACCTTAACAGATTTATCACGCGATCCGCTAGCAAGGAAAGGCCCCTGATGGTTGGCGCGGCGGTTGTCACCACCGGCCGCCTCGTTGATGGCGGCGACGGCCGACTCCGGCGCCCACGCCACGCACTCCACTACGTGTTCGTGTTCGCGAAGCTCCATCTTTCAATATTAAAATATATTTAATAATAATAATCTCTATTGTATAATCATAAAAAGTAATATAGGCGAAAAGTATGGAAGTGTCTAAGTAAGTAACTAGGAAACCTAGTGTTAAGACTATGCGGGATACGACATAAAGCTAATAAAAAAATTAAAATACATATAAAGTGAAACAAAGAAACGCGCCAACCTTGCACTCGTTAGTGTCCGCGTTCCATATGCGTACGGTCTGGTCGTTGGAGCAGGAGGCGAGCAGCGCGCCGTCCGCCGACACGCGCACCATGCGCACCCACTCGCGGTGACCCTTGTAAGTCTTCACGCAGTACCTGGACGCGGTATAATCAAATATTGTAATGTCGGTATACCATGTAAGTTGCCTATAGATTTTTATACGCCACCTGTCGATCGCGCAACTAGGTGGGTGAGTAGGTGTTTCATCAATTATACATTCTACCCTACAACTTTTTTGTTAACAATCATATAAAAGGGGGCACTGGCGTTGAGCAGTCAGTCTTGGCTCCGGTGTTGTTCGGAGCACCACTCATGCTCTGCCACTGGCTAACTTCGATTAATTAATAGTTATTTTAGTTGTAAATGTGGCCTATTTATAATTACACTGGGCTGGAGCAGTGAAGGCGAGTGTTGTTATAACGGAAAGGGTATCCTGAAGCCTACACCTGTGGTCACAAATCCCAGGCACTGCTCCATGCTTCACCTCATTTAGAGACCGTAGATAATATTAAGTTATAACTATCACCCACTTCTTTTCGTTAATAGTTGTTTTCATCAAAAAATCATGATGACTTTCATGCGCTTTTCTGAATTCCACTACTTAAACCGCATTGTCTGAATTTCGAGCGGAAACTAGAGAAAAGAGCGTCGTATCTTGCAAGTCTGTCTACTTACATTGCTGTTTAGCATAAAGCGTCAAACTGAGAACAAAATATTTCTGCAACATGTTTATTAAACTAACAATTATTTACGACGTGTAAAACTTGAATTTTAATTAATATAATTAATGTAGTATAATTACCACTACTTTACTTTATTAATGGTTAAAATTGAGATGAAATGATAAACCAGCTGAAGAATGTTAAAAATGTGACTATAAAACAAAACTTGTGTGTCAGCTGCTGCAGATGTTAAATTAAACAAGAAGTTTTGTTAATATGTATCTATAAATGTAGCAAGGTTACAAAGAACTCATCAGTACTCATATTTTGATAATTATAAAGTAACAACTAGCAAAATTTAAAATGTCAAAAAACTAAAAATGTGACTACTTCATTTTGGCAAAGTGCTAGTAGGTCTTGAAGTACTAATCTGAATTCGTAAAACGTAACGATGTTAAGTATAATCTCGATCGACAAGACTTTTAAATAAAAACACCACACTCAAAAACAGTTCATTAATTCATAAACTACATTGCCACAGGCAGACAGACAGAAACATCGAACTTATAACTAATCCTTTTACGTCGGGGTTAAAAGAAGTAGCTTGAGATACAAAAAAACATTTACTTTTATATTTTATGCACAACGCGCTATAATTTTGCCTATCAACAATATACAATAGTATATAAACACCTTATTTGTTTGTCTTAACAGCTAATTCAATTAGCTGTACCATCCTAAATTATATTGTTATAACACCTTTCAATTCCAAACATACAATTATTTGCTTTTAAAAATTTTCAAATATACTATCTTCATTTTAAATACTCACCTCTTTAATAAGAACAGGATTTATTTTGTAAAGCTAATAATTTTTACAGCTCGTTTTATCTCCGCATATTGTAGGATAAACAGAGAGAACCTAAGTGTCAAGACATTTCATTCTCCACGTTCTAGAAAATTAAAATAATACATTTCCCCAAATCAAAAACGGACGGACCCACAACCATAGCAACCCCCTAATAATAACATAAAACATTTCTAACCCAGTAGCGACTTCCCACGCCTTGATGGTCTTATCCCGACTAGCGGAATACACAATATCACCGCTGGGCGAGAACGCGACGGAGGAGACGTTGTGGTCGTGGCCGTGCATCGTCTTTACGCACTCGTACGTCTGGTTGAAGTCCCACAGCTTGATCGACATGTCCGCGCTGCACGATACTGCAAAATACATGAATAATTTTGTGTTAAATTATTGGTGATACAAATTACAACTGATAAATGAATTGAACTTTATGTTATCTTTTGTTTTTTTTTTAAGTTCATAGTTTTATACGTATGTAAAAACATGCATACAAAAATAACATAAAACTTAAAACTTTGTTCCCCACTGTCCGCCCAATTCGAGATATTATGTATTGAGTGGCTGTATGCACCGACGTGCTTCGGTAGATCAAAGCGAGGAATTGAAAATAATTTTAATATTATCATTCCCCCAGGTGGGCATCGAATGTCACAACTATCGCCGTTTGCAGTCAGACAGTAAAAATATCACGACATAACAAACAAATCAAAATTGTCTAATGTCGATTTGTAATTACACGTATTTTTATTTGTTTGTAAGTTCAGTTTAAGAGTAGAATATCTGTAAACATTTTAAAATAATTTTACGCTTGTACTTACCAAGTAGCTTGCCATGATGGTCGAAAGCGATATCCTGAACAGAGTCAGTGTGCCCCTTTAGAGATCGTTCATAGTCGCCATTTTCAAAATCCCACACTTTGATGGTGGCGTCCTCGCTCGAAGACACTAACAAACTGAACACTGGATGAAATATTACCTGTGGACCAGTTAAATTAAAGATTGTTAATTATATTTTTAAAAATGTTTCATACGATTACATAGTTAGATTTAGATGCGGGTTATTATTTAAAATAATTAATTAATTTAATTTTGTATTTTTTAATTAATATATTTTAGGATTATTACATATTCCTACACTTTTCTTGCATTGGATATTTAATAAGACATTTATTAAATTACTTACAAACTCCCTTACAGGTAACAAGCAATTTTAAAAAGCATATGTAAGTGCAGGAAACCTGAACTGGTAACTGCCAAGACCTTGTCTCCCTGTTCTTGTAAATAAGTACATAATTTGCGGAAATTAATAATTAACAAGGATATGGCCAAATATTGAATATTCTGCAATAATGCTTATAGACTCCGGTTGATTGCTTCGCAATGTTCATTTGGGTTTATTGTCAGTATGTTTTTTTAGTCAATATTAATTTAAAATTTAAACTAGCATGAAGAAGAAACTACTCCTGGCTCTCTCTGACCCTGAGGTAGTCTGATCTTTTAACTTCAACAGATGTTTTTTTTTTAATAGTAGGTAAGTTTACCTTTGTAATAGTGGCGCGGTGACCGGAAAGGCAGAACTTTTCCGGTGGACGCGGGATCCATTCGGTCGGCGTGCGTTTGGCTCGTGTTGGCGCTCCTTCTATGAATTCCTTCTGTGCTTCAGAAAGCTTAGACTCTAGTTCCATGACCTGAAGAATTTGAGTTTTTTTATTTTAGGACGAAAACTTTTTTTTTTAATCAGATCACAGTTGAGGTCGCCGTGGCGCAGGGGCACAAGCCACGGATGTCGCCTACAATCGCGCTTGGTTCTATTTCCACTCGGGAAAATGATTAATTATTTATTAATATTTTCATTTCTTTTCTCTGGTAAAAGCACGGCGTTGAATTACGCAATGCTTCGAAAATTAGGCTGAATGTCTCACGCCGAGGTTCCCTATGCCTACCCTGATACAACGAGAAGCTGCATAAGTAGTTTGAGTTTTGAGTTTGTTAAAAAAGATTAAATAATAAAATATCGAATTTTAAAGAGTCAATTAATTTAGTAATTAATATAAATTTTGTAGATTTATAATTCTTAGTTACAAAAATTAAAAAAAAAAATTGTAGAAATTCCAGGTGCTTATTAAATCAATTATTTTACTTCAAATTTTAAATAATACTATACTAACAAGCAATTTAATATTCCATACTAAGTTATAACATTAAACTTTAAAAATCCAGCCTATGACCTAGAATCTTCCAGCGCCGATCGATAACGCAATGCCTAGACGGGATCGCGTGAAGGCGTATCTAAACGATGAGGACGACGTTTATACCTTAATTTAAAATACTGTACAGATGTCTCAAATATTATGGTCTTTTACTATAATATATGAATTTGCCTTCTTTTGGCCAGACGTGGTTGATCCCCATAGGAGGAAATTAAATATATGAAAAAATCTAAATATACCTAAATAAAATTAATATTATCATCTCTTCAAAGCGCCAGCCGTTCCGCCAGAGTTCCGGGTCCAGAATTCAGCGGAAAGTGGGGAACGGAGTGTTTTAACACTAGGTGCCCTCTGCTTACTATGCTGTGAGCGGGATACAGCGTGAAGCTGTTTTAATTGTTTTACCTTCTTTTGGAGCCTGATGACTGATGTCCATTTCTTTTCTAAGAGGCCGCCGAACTTGCGATCCATCTCGCCGGACATGTCCGCTTCCTTTTTAAATGCTTCCAGCGCATCGTTATAACCATTGCTGCCCAGATAATCGGCGATCGCTTTATTCCTGTAAAATGAAATAAAGAAAATTTTATAAGTAAATTTCATAAATAAGAACTCAACAATTGTTCGTTTAAGCCCATTTTTTTATAACAACAACTTTTTGGGTGTTACTAAATTACTTCTATGTCTCATATTTATAATAACTGTCAGTATTTTAAATAATATTTCAATTTTGAAATGTATAATATAAATGAAGATACAACATCCTAAAATCTGGCAAAAAGGCAATATTATATTGCCGCCCAGACTACATGCCGATGGATGTAATTAAAACATCGCACCGTAATATAGACTGATTTAAATATACAATGAAAACGCAGAATAAAAGATAACTAAAATATAAATAGCAATAACGAATTAAGAACAAGCGCCAAAATCTTACAGGCTATATATGAAGCTTACAAACGAGAAAGTAATAATATGAAAATAATAAATTTAACAAGATAGAGGCAAATGTGGCATCTACATACTACAGAAAGAGGGGAAGGGTAATGAAAGTTACGATTATTAGACTAAAACCAACAAAATGTTTATTATTCTAACAACACACGTAAGCAAAGGTCGGCAGCATGCAGCGTCGAACTTGTGCCAAATAGATAAGTTGCCCTTGATACCTTACAGCCCGTATCCGCAAATACTGTTACAGACCAACTACATATAGTATAAAATTTTAACCTGTCATGGGTTCGATTCCCAGTAGAGGAAAAAATATTAATTTCATTTCCTCGAGTCAAAGCGAGGCGTTCAGTTGCCACTAAACACGCAATGGCTCCAGAATTCGTCGGAAATTAGGGAACAAGAGTGCTTAAATGGGAACGGAGTGTCTGGACTAGATTTCCAGGTTCCCTCTGCCTACCCTGCTATGTACTGAAGCTAAAAAGAATTAATGAATAGAATTCTATAAATTTCAGTCGGTTCAATCACAACTTACTAGACAGGAATATCAAATTTGACAACTACTGCTTATTATAAAAATGAGAAACGTTACCTACTATTTTAAGCATTTAATAATTTTATTCTTTAACTTAAATTTTCCCAAGTTATACCTTACTTTTTAGTTTCAATAAATACAGTGGTTGCATAATGACGTGCAAGTATACTAACTAAAGACGCTATAAAATTGCCAGGTGGTTCGTTTCACTGAGCTTATTTCGTATAGCATACTAAAATATCGATGATGGAGTAATCTATAAACTTTTAGATTAAAAGTACTTTACCGCACTCAAAAACTGTTTTCGAATTTATCACCAATGTAAATTAATTTAGAATTATGAATTTCGACGTCAGTGCTAAGATGATATAGATATTGAACTTTTCTTAGCTTTCTTTTTTTTTACGAACTTTGATTTGAATCTACAACTGTCCAATGTTTTAAGGACCGCCAGATGTTCACTTCGACAGTGTCCTCATTTCGGTCGTAAATAACTATTTAAAAATTTAGACTGCAGCTGATTTTATTTTCAAAATACTTTAATTTATTTTTAACTCCTAAATAATTAACTACATTTTCGTTGACGGACGGGCGCAGACGTAGTTAAGTTACAAGGTATGGTAATGCTGATGCAAGATCAGCTCATCATCAACAGGCACTTGACAAGCAGTTCAATAAGCCTGTGTACGGTTTTTGTGTCAGATACCTATCTACTATCTAGTCGGTGAAACTAAATCGATTCTAAGACAATCAGCATAGCAGGTGTTCCCATTGTTTGCGTGGGAACAATCAAGTTGGGCCTTACCATTTTAAGTGTAGAGATATAAGCGTTTCATTTAATTTATATTGATGATGAAAGTAACAAGATTTGCAATTAAATATAATATCCTAAAAGCGCTTCTTGCAGTTCTAAAAAAAACAATTATTTAGGAGAAAACCTAAAAATATAAACGTACCAAAATAATTGGAACAACCTATTGTACCTACTAGAAGAGCTAAATTTTATATTCAATATGTTTTCAAAAGTGGCGATATTTTGGTAGTGATGGTGGTATTGAAAGTGATGTATTGTCAAAATTACTAGAAATATATTACAACAATAATAATTACTAATTTTAAGTATTTAATTATTTTTTTGTACTAATTTTACCCTAGATCTCTTACGCTGCTGATCAGTCTTTTGGACATCAACGGAGAACAGTGGCGTCGGTGGAACTAGCGAAAGTGGTTTCGTGCGTGGAGGTGCGGGCTGAACGGGGGCCGCTTGAGAAAATAACTTTCACGCTACATTTCCGTCGATATAAATCCAATTGAAGGGCACTTACACGCTATTATCATTTCTTAGCCGTATCAGTGCCACTTCGTATAAATAAGCAAAGTAAAGTTATAAGCACTTATTAATAACTCGTTGAAATTATTTATTTTTTATTAATAGCTTTGCTTATTAAATGTTGTGATCGTCTGTCCATCGGCGGCCATTACGTCTGAACGTGTTTTGTATCGCATGCTATGTTTGTATGCCGTCACAATACTAATTATAAGATCGGCGCGATGGTTATAAACTCATGTAAATTTAATGGCACACTGTAATTAAACAACTAGATAGGCAATAGACGATAATACATGATTCATTGATAAGGAAGTAAGATATCAAATATGGACTTCATGTTACTTTAAATCAATAAATATATTTAGTTTAATTTAGTTTTATATTAAAGACAAATAATACTCATTACATTTTTTTTAAATAGACAACTAGCAACAAACAGAAGCACAGGTAATAATAGAAACACAAATGGCTTTGTATAAACGACGTATTACAGTTAATGCAATTAAATAACTTAGTATTAGAAGCACGTAACACCGAATTTGCATAGCTTTACGTGATTGAAATAAGTTTTTACAACGAATAGCAACTGATTGTTTCCAAAAACGTTTGCAACCTCCGAATGTGGGAACCTTATTGACCAATTTTAAAGAGTGTACTCTTATTATGTAACCTTAGTTAAGCGACGACTTTAGCTGTTTTTATTTTATTATAATTATCTTATTCGGAATTCGTGTATATAAAAAGTTATAAAAAAAGACCCTCAATAACGGAATCCTTGAATTTCGTAACAGTGTGGAGTTACGTCAGTATTGCGCATTAAATATTTATTTACATATCTATACATTTTTTTTCTTATAAAGTGACATCACTAAATATACAAGGTGTATCGAGTTTTTTTTATACGTTATATAATTTTAATATTGTCTTATTTTTTGTTGACCTATGACTTATCAACGCGTATGAAAAATATATTGCAAACTACAAGAAGAAAAATTGCAAAAATTATAAGATGTCATCATTTTCATTCCAGTCCCGTTGCTAAGAATGAGGGGGTAGTCGCCTGCCTACACGGACTGGCTATTGATCGGGTACAGGCGCCAGCCGTCGACGTCAACGCTGCGTCATTGCGATTCCCCTTTTACTTAGATGCCTATAGGGGTAGGTGGTTTATAGAATATTGTGACATTTTCGCTTAATTATTATTTTGGTTAGATGTTGATATTTAATTCAAAGATAAAATAAAATCCTAATAGTTCATATGCAATCTTTGTATTATGCTATTTCTGTATATTTAAATATTATTATGACTTTTATGCAATGACTACTACTGACAGTAATAATTTTGCTAACAAAGTGACTTAATGTGCTTACATAAAATTAATCCTATCCAACGAAGATTAATGATGGTGAAAACGATAAAGTGTATATGTTAGCAGCAAACTTATAATGACGATATTTTAAACCTTACAGAATACCAATACATTTTCTAGGCTATAGACAAGTATACGTACTGAAATAATGCAAATATATAATTTGATAAGAACCAGATACACCAAATTTTCATTTAAATACTCAGTATTATTAAATATTATGCGACGGCTATAAAAAGTTTCAGAAAACTTATGGTGTTTCAAGATGGACGTCTTATAAACTATGTCAGTTTAATTTTTCATAAAAGAGACCTATTTTAAAGCAGTCATCCTAATTTTCAAAATAATAGATTATATCAGAATTAAAGTAAACTTGTACAACATATATACTATGAGTAGAAATTCCTTATGAAGATGGTTGCAGAAATGCGACATGCGGCAGAACTACCAGCGGACGGAGCTTAACCGGTGTGGACTGCATTCCGAACGATCCGCGGCAGGCTCGATCGGACAACGGCTCTTAGACCTTACATTGACTATACTTAGGTTCAGCTAAATGGCACAATCTACTAGGAAATTGACGTGAAGGTTAATTTATGCCTTTAGCGGCTTAATTCTATAGTTGTTTAATTATTCTAAACACATCGCACACGTATCGTTCATATAAAATTAAAGAAATAATAAGTTTTCTAAAACAAGTAAGAAAAGTAAATTAAAACAGGTCTCACAAGTCTGTAAAACTTAAATACGACATACATATACTTAATGTGACCAGATGTACCGTCTTAAACGAGACCGTCCCGTTTTTAGCTGGTACGTCCCGGTGTCCGCAAAGACGGAGTACCAGAACGTGAAAATATCCCGTTTTTCGAAATGCCATGAAAATAAGGTCGGTCACATCACAAATAATAATTTGTCAAATAATAAGCGAATGGAATAATCCACAAAAAAAACGAGGATGGCACACAAGACAAAGTAAACTACCGTAACTATTCTACATGGAATAGTTAAATGTTACTTTTTGATATAGAAAAGTAAAAAAAATAAGTAAAAATTGCTAATTAACGAAAAGAAAACAGATATCCCGTTTTGAAGAAACTAAAAGGATGGTCACGTTATCTAAAAATAACAAACACAATGACTCACACATTGTTATTGATTTCGATTATTTAAATATTTATGTCAAAAATAAAATACAGGTGTATCGAGGCCGTTCACGAGACCAATGCATATTTTAAGCGAGAATATTTTAGCAGCACCTCTATCCGCGTATAAATGAGGAGTGGAGTGTCTTAACACTAGATTCCCTCTGCCTATCCTGCTATCTGCGGCATACAGTGTGAAGCTGATTGACCTCTATCCGCTTATTAACGTAGAAAATATTCTGTCAAAATTGTCTCGGTTGTAGGATTTAACTAAGTCAAATATTTAGTGTTAGCAAATCGCTTTCTCATACACAGTTGCATAATAAGTAAGATAAAACTGTTGATCGATTATGTTAATATGACGTAAGTTTTTCTGTGCAAAAGCGCATAAGGTACTATTCTATACTCAGTTCGGTGTGTCCAAAAGAAAGCCCTATTGACTCTTTCTTTTTTTTGGAACTTAGCGTTAATGCTGTTAGCCCTACTGGCTTACAGCGACACCGCGTGGGTAGGGAACACTACATGGCTGCTGATGCTGGAGAGAATGCCGACAACGGTAAGAATATCCATGGGATTGTCAAAGTACACAAGAAGATATTGAGATACACTTTTTTCATATACATACTTATAAATTAGTAAATAAGAATTCTAATATTATACTAGCCACAATGGTTACAAATTCTAATTTACACTACTTTTCTTATACAATGCTGTTAATTTAATACCTATCTTTAGTAATTTTAGAGTGTTAACATCAATTTTATTTTTACAATATTATTCATTCGAAAAGATAACTCTTAATGACCATGTTGTCATTGCAAAATATTTTATATTATAATTAGTACCATTGCCAATGTTATACATAGTAAAATACAATAAAAATGTATGCATCACTTAAATAAATTATAATTAAATGAAACATCAAATCTATCAACTCAGAAGGTAATATGAAGACAGACTGCCAGGCGTGGTCAATTATTTTGCGCTAATACAAGTTGAATAGGTCGTGGTTTTCCTTNTTTTTTTTTTTGGAACTTAGCGTTAATGCTGTTAGCCCTGCTGGCTTACAGCGACACCGCGTGGATAGGGAACAGGCTCTGTCCCTGAAAAATTTGCAAGCACTACGTGGCTGCTGGAGAGGATGCCGACGACGGTAAGAGCATCCATGGGATTGTCAATGTACACAAGAAGATATTTATAGAGATACACTTTTTTTATATACATATTCGTATATTATCGTAATCGTTACAAATTCCAATTTACACTTCTTTTCTTATACAATGCTATTAATTTATTCCCTATCTATAATAATTTTAGAGCGTTAATACCAATTTTATTTTTACAATATTACAATATACTTTATATTCGAAAAGATAACTCTTAATGAGCATATTGTCATTGCAAAATATTTTATATATAATATAATTAATACGTATATTATATATTAATATTTTTATTGTATGTAAAATACAATAAAAATATATGCATCACTTAAATAAATTATAATTAAATGAAACATCAAATCTATCAACTCAGAAAGTAATATGAAGACAGACTGCCAGGCGTGGTCAATTATTTTGCGCTAATACAAGTTGAATAGGTCGTGGTTTTCCTTTCACTTTGGTCGCCATAAGTTGGAGGAACATATCAGAGCTACGGCACAGTACTTGGGGTCACGTCGGTACAATGAAACTAACACGAGATAAAACCGCAAATGATTACATTACGCGTACGTTTACACTTTACACGCAGATATGCGGAAACCTACACACCCTATGGGTTATCGGTGAAAAACATATTGGAATTTTTATTATTGTTGAATATTAATAGAAAATGGTGAACTATAATAACAACAACCTAAAGATTTCTAATAATTATTGCAATTATTACACCAAAACATATATTTAGTGTGTATAAATAATATTGTTAAAATATATTTTAAAAATATAATTCATACGTTAAATATAGGCAGGCAAGAATGTATAACTGTTATTTTATATGAATATAATAAACCCACGGAATTAGGTATTAAATTAAATAGAAAAGGTTTTGGCTTTATAAAGAAAGTTTTCTACCTGTTCCAATGAAGGAAGCCGTCAACAGCGGGGTCAACGACTGTGTACTCTAGGTACACTGTTACTTTCAAAGGTCGCGACGTTAAGGGCTCTAGGTAAGCGATAAAATAACGCTATATAAAAGTTATATCGATTTGTTGGTTGTGGTTTATAGGGGAATGTATTTTAATAAGCGAAGTTAAGAATGAAGGGGGGGGGATCCCACCCAGGGTCAAAATGAAGACATAATATATATTTAAAAAGACGCAAAAGTGTCATAATTTTAATTAGTTTTAGTATAAAGAACTCTATATAAGTTTTGATGTTGTACAACATCCGTTTCCGACGCTTCGGACGACATGTAACACGACTTGAACCTGCCCCGCCGAAAGCTAGGTCCGACTCTAACAAGTCGCACGTAAACTTAAAAGGAAGTATTGAACTGGTTATACTTCAGATTATTACGTATGTTCTTATGAGCTTATATTACAAAACAGACAAATGAGAAAAGTGAAGAGATTAGTTATTTTGCAACATTATTACTTCATTTAGTTTATAATATCAATTAGATAAAATCTATCATAGCGTAGGAGCACATGCGTGCGACTGTAAACGCGACGGTTGTGGGTTCGATTAGCACTCAGGAATGAAATATTTAATATTTTAAAACAAGGCGTTAAGTTCTGCTACTCCACATGCAATGACTCAAAAATTCGGCGGAAAGTGGGCAACGCAAGTATTTTAATGGGGAACTGACCCTTCTTTATACACGGATTTACATATTAAGCTTGTTATATAAACAAATATTATTTGATAAATACTTGAGTACTGCTTTGATTGTTTCAATCAATCCACAAATTCTTTTCCAAAGATCCTTGGATAACTATTTTTCTATTTTTATATAAGTTAATCAAAGTTACATCAAATGTAAATTTCTGGCTTTCTTTGGGCAGAAAATGGGAAAAGGACTCGCTTAACAGTAGGTTCCCTTTCTCTGACACAATGTTTTTACTAGATGACCGATACATCTATAATACTTTGCCTATTTTTACAAAAATAAATGTCCAAGTATTTTTAGCACTTGTAAATGTCAGTTGGTTTCTCCTATATCCATAATACTGTAATCCTTTTTTATAATGGAAAAATAATAATTATCTCGTCAATTTACTCTCTAGTCTAGTTTAGGTAATATATAGGCTTGCAAAACAAACAACAAGTCCATAAACTTAATTTGCTATAAAAATAATCGTAATAATCTTTAAACACTTATTAAAGCCTGTATAGAACATAAAACTTTCTAAAGCGTAAGCACTAAGCCGGTGTAAAATAAGATGTAGTAAAGCAATGATTTAAATGAGCAAGAATATCAAAGTCTAATAAGGCGTATATAATAAGGTAGTTAATACCTCGTTACATACAAATAAGATTTATAAGAACAGTTGCATCGGTAGTAAGTAAAGAAATATTGAATTTAATATTGTTTTTTTTTTCTTTTCGTCACGTCACGCTACATCTGTATACCTAACGTGACCAGACGTCCCGTTTTGAACGGGACTGTCCCATTTGTCTCGTGTCTCGAAACATGCCTCCCGTTTTTTTGGTATAACATGTAAATTTGGTCGTTCGAAACAAATTTCTTAGCGATTATCACAGTACACTATTTTTCAAAAAATTGAAGAGAAAAAAACGAAAGCACCAAAGCGAAAGCGGTCCTAAAGTTCTGTATATTGCATATAGCAGTGTAGGTAGAAGAAGCCTAGAGTTAAACAATTCTGCTCCCCACTTTCCGCCGAATTCGATACATTGCGTGTTGAGCAGCGGAATTCAATGCTGCGCTTTGCCTCGACATCAGGGCGAACAAATGAAAATATTTCATTTCCTTGAGTGGGAATCGCACCCATAACTTGTCCCGTTCACAGTCCCATGCTTGTGAATATTGAATATAATGTTCTATGCACTATATAATATAATAAGTGAAAATGTATATCCAAATATAGATGCATTACTTATACTTTTACTTTGTAACAACTCTACACAACCAAAACGACATCCAATTAACCTATTCTGTACTTCTATATCTCTTATAAAAAAAGAAATTGTAACACTATAAAATTTAGCCTCATATACTAATATGAATGAATGATTGTTAAATAAAATATCTCATAATTTTCACCAAAATTAAAAGTAATATGAAGAAAGATAAAGAAAGAAGTTTAAATCATTTTATGTATTTGCAAGAAAAAAGAGGTCTAATTTAAATTATGAATGATAATATCTATTCATCTACTTAGTAAATTCACCTTGGAAATTAACTAAGCCTCAAGGTTATAAGTTCGTCTTGCATAAGTTTTAAGTTAATTTATATGATTATAATACTGTAAAAAACATTTTTTAGTTTGATATGGTCACTGTCACATATAATTGTTTTCTAATTTTGATGAGTGTGATTGTAATGTTACCCAACATGTTTTTAAAAAAGTTGTGGCTTGTGCAAACGTCAGTTAAACCCAATTCACTTTGCTAATATCTTGTTTTATGGACAGGAGAAAGAGATTATTCAATAGAAAAATCTTACAAAATTAAGGGTATGTGTAAAGATAAAAATATAAATAACATAAAAATCCTTCAAATCTGATCATAATAACAGAGTTACACAGGCATTAACAAACATTACAAGATTTTAGAAAATTCCATTAACATGAAAACAAAAATACTCACAGCTCCTCTCGTTGCCGTTGTGACAACACCATTTTCATTGTGGTTGGCTACTTCTTTAGACGGCGAGCCCTGGAGGTTCACTGCACTTGAGTCTTATCTTATTCACGCGGGCGACGGCAGAAGCGCCGTGGCCATTATCACATCTGCAAAATAAATCCTAAGTTTAAACTCAAATTCTAACTGAAAAAAAATTACAATATACTCAATACTTTTCATTCTACTCAATAAAGTCATTTGCAAAAAAACAACATTTAATTGGTCATAGCTATTGGTACCAGTATCATTTACTAAGTATTATTCATTAAAATACAATCATATTTGTGATAATAAAAAAATATTATATAAAAATATATTTCATTGAGCAATAGCAGTATTTCCACTGTATCCCACACACAGCAGGGTAATCAGAGGGAACCAAGTGTGAAGACACTCTGTTGTTGTTGTGTTGAGTACACTCAACACTTTATTTTGACACTAGCACCTTGAGGTCCAGATAAATATAAATATACTACCAATAAGGTACAATTATAATAAGATGGTTTAAAACAAGTCTGTGACCACAATGAAACAAAAACAACTTATTATAAGACATAATTAAGACTGAAATATTTTTGTTAAGCTTTCTTCATACATTCAGTTGTCCAGACATTTATATATCTAAATGTAGTCTGGTTATCAAGTTTCTACTGAATTGTTTAAGTTATTCTGAATTATTGAAATAAACTTGAATTATTTAGATTATCATTCTTAGTGTTTTGCACAACAAAGCAAAAAAAATTTACACTGTCTCTCATAGCAACAGTTATAGATATTGACCTAAAATTAACATCAAAAAAACTATGCAATCCAAAGATACAGCAGAGTAAGCTCTGGTTATTATGAACATTTTGAAGTTTGTGGTGTTATCAAAGCTGTATGAAACAAACTAATTGATAAGTCAAAAACAAATAAATATATTTAAAGTTTCAGTTTAATTTTAACACTT
This sequence comes from Heliconius cydno galanthus, assembly GCA_036379175.1. Taxonomy (NCBI): domain Eukaryota; kingdom Metazoa; phylum Arthropoda; class Insecta; order Lepidoptera; family Nymphalidae; genus Heliconius; species Heliconius cydno. The sequence continues at coordinate 69,467 of JAKRZM010000700.1, read as the reverse complement.
AAGACACAGACATCTAAGTATCACACATATGATATATTTACAAACAATGCCGTTATCAAAGTTTTATTCTCTTTATAACTTGTCAACTGAAATATAATGTGAGGAAAATATATTTTCAGGATTCATGAAAAAAATGTATTGTATTTTGGTAAGAATTTCACTAATATAGGCAAAGGTAATATTATAGCATTAATTTTTCAATAACCTCGTACATTTCAGTATCAACATTGTTGTTTCGATAACATTATTTAAAAATAAAGCTCTATAAGAAATGGGAATAAAGCTTATTACTATAATTTAAAACATCTAGTAGTGACTTGTTAATGTATGATATACAACAAACAGAGTGACATTAATAAGTATTGATTAAACATAAATAATGTAATGAAATTAAATATGCTATGATCACCATGCGATTAGTGATTTATGTACTTGAAGTTTTAATTATAGAATTTTTGTGTTCAAAAGTATTTATTTTCTAAATAGGAAGAAAGAAAAACAAGCATTGCAATATGATTAAGTGTATACTGGTTACATCAATAAAATATGAGATACTACAATTATGTTTGAACTGATCATAACAATTATATCATATAGACATTTAGTCTAAAGTTTAAAAACATTGTACAGACAAAATTTGTTAGTAAATTTTCCGCGAAATAATAAAATATAAATGTAATATCATGAGTCCATAAATGAGTCAGTAAAACGTCAAAAACCATACTGTCAGTTTGCCACATCAACGTAATATTTTTCATAAGTTATCTCAACGTGGTGTGGACAAAATGGGCTCCACTAATCTTATAGTAAATTCTGTTAGAATTCTGAAATTTGCCAAATAGCGGAACGGCCATATTGAACAGACATGTACAGAAACTATAGATGATTCACGCTACCTACTATTTTAAACGTAGAATAACGTTATTTAACATATACTTACAAATTGTAAAATCACTAAAAATGCACTTTGATTAAAAAAATATCACACACTAAATAAACACAGCACACACAAGACCCGAGGCAGAAAACCGTTTCGTTGCAATGACTCAAATTCACTCAATTCAATACACTACTACAATGGCGAGTATGAGACCTGAGAGATTCGATTTTTCTTTTACTTGTCCTATTGCATTGAAAGTGACCAGCGCCATCTATTTTCATTTTTTATAGTTATTTTATCTAGGTAGCAACACTCAATTTAGACAGAGATACAAATATAGTATAACGTTACGGTAAAATGAGCTAGCGACCACAGATATATTTTATTGCTATATGAATTAAAATATTTTCTTAATAAAAAATAGTAACATGTTATTAAATAATCATTATATATAAATATGTAACTAAGATACCATTTATAATTACATTAAATTAATTAAATAGATTACTCCATAATATATGTAGATATTTATAATTAAAAAAAAGGGATACTATAAGACTGTACACACTCTCGGCCGAACAAAATAGTAATCCTTTGCAATTTATTTTTCTACTTTCGTTTTATGATATTAACATCTTATATACTACATTTAAGATGTAAATAACATAAAACGTACGTTAATCCATTCGAGATTAATAAGAGTTTATTATTTAGTGGTAAACAAATTAACAGATAAGATGAGATACAAATTCTTATTTAAGCAACAAATTTTAAATATAGATCGAATAAAATAAAAAAAATCTTTTTTTATTATTTGTTAATAAAATGAACTAAAAAGTTTAAAATAAATTAACTCTTATAAGAAATATAAAATTGTTAATATGATAAAAACGGAAAGATTTATTAAATAAGGTGTAAGCTAATTATTTTGTAATGACATATAAAAGATAGATTTCCAAAATTGTATAAGTACATATTGTTAAGATTAATATCTTAAAAATATATACTCCCGTAAAACATAGAATGAATAACGGGAATGTGTGACATACTTTATTGTTATTTAATGAAAAAATAAAAAATCTATTTATTTTTCTTAGTGTATAAAATAAATAATTCTTATTTTTTTTTAAAATATATATTGACATCATAATGTTTTTTTTTACTTAAGAAACAACTGAACTGCGAGCGATAGAGATGGTAGGTACCCAACTCAACAAAACAAATGTCCGATTCGTGCGCCCATTTCGTAAGTTCTTCGAACGATAATTTTGATCAACGCCCTTTAAAACATTATTTTGATGTATTTGGGCGTAGAATAATTGTTTTATACTTTTAGTCTAAAAATAGTTTACCGTTTGTAGATCTTGTACTTATTCCAGAATTTCATGGTTTCTTTATAACTAATGAACCAGTAGGCAAAGGAATCAAGTTTCATTTGCTATTTTCTAAATGTTTTGACGAGTGTTAATATACTGGAGATACATTGTGTGAATTTGTTAATTTTGCTATTTTGTAGCACATCTTAAAAATGACGAAGAATAAAACATCCCTTTCACCATAAGATCAATGTTATGATTGTTTTTATATTTGATATGGAGGTAGTCATTTAATAAATGAGGCACGAATGCTTACTTTGAAGAGCAAGTTGTGCGATGGTGATAGCAAAGAGCAAGAAAATTAAACCGTTAGTGAACAACACAATTAAGAATATGGATTACAATTGGACACCTGCTCCAGAACCACCAAATAACCAAGATGTGGGTGTACCTAAAGCAATCTTTATTCCACATTCGAATTCCTTACCATTTGATGAAAGACGCGTCACATTGGAACAGCCAGTCAAGGTAAAAGCCAAATGTCACCTATATAGATGTAATATTTAAGAGATATAATTTTTTCTTACTTAAACCTATTAAAATGGTACAAAATACATATTATATTTTATGCATTATTACATATATTTTTCCCAGTGTCAGTATTGTCTAAGAGCTATATTAAATATATAACTATGTATTTTAAGTACCTCTATTATTTATTTAATTATGTAAGTCTGCTGTTTATATAAAATTATAATTGAAGTTCAGAGGTTCACAGTACAATGATCATTTATAATTTTTTTGTATGGTAAATGAGTAGTTAGAACATTTTATGAAAATATGCATATATGTCAAAGCATATAAACATAAAAAGTCTTACTATAATTTTTATATTTAAATATTTTCTATTTTGTTTATCTGAATATAAAATACTATTTTGTATTGGTAAACATTATTTTTCAAAAGTTATCAATTTAAAATATTAATAACAAAAGCTGACATGGAATGTATTGGCATTATTTTAGATGGTGATGGTATCTCAAGTACTCAGAGATAAGATAATCTTTGTATACATAAAAAAATACATTTATCTAATTTTTGATCTTCATCTTATAAACTTTTAAGTTTGAAATAGAGCTGATAGTAAACATATAGATAAATCATTCTTTATTCTTAAGTTTTATTAAAGTATTATATATATATTTTAATAAGAATTTATATATAGACTTAACAGAAAGTTTCATTTTTAGGTTTAAAACTTTGTTCCTTACTAGTATTCTGTTTTGTACTGTTGTCGCAACTGTAGCCTCAAGTAACTGTTTCTACACTTAACAACCATTACTAATATATTCCATTTAACAACTACTAATATATTCTGTTAGTTGCTGGAGATTTAGGTGCATAATATGCCATTTATTAAAGCCATTCCTTTTGCTTTTGCCTTGTTTCATAAAAAACTTTAAAATAGAGACTAGATTGTCTGACCCCTATCTGATATACAATTTTAGTATTATTTAAACTAGCAACTGGATACATTTATATGTAAACACATTATATTTGATTAATAAAAATGTTGAAATTGAGAAACATGTTAAATATTACTAAATACATTTCATTTTTAAGTCTACTATTTTTTTAAACCACTTCATACATTTGACTTTGTAGATATTCTCTGTTATCTGCATGCCTAATAACAAGAAATAATTTGGGTAATTGGGTTTCACTTTCTTCTGTATTCTGTTTACTTCAAACAAACAACATTTATTTAGTATAGTTATTTAAGTAGTTTTTTACTGAGCATTTCATGGATTTGCTGTGTGATTCGCAGATCCATCATATCGCCTGGTGACAAGTTCACACCAGTGCCTGAAACTGGCAACCCAGGTGTGGGTTTAAAAGGCCATTTCAATCTGCATTAACACTCACTCACTACTGTCCAAGCTCCTCAAAAATGATTCTATGAATGCTGCTTTCGAAGTCTGTTCTAGAAATGAATTTATGATAGTAGAACTCTATTACAGGCAAAGATCTTTTAGCTAATTATATACAGATTTCACTGTTGGCACCTACTTCTATTTTATACAAATTAGCTCTAAACTTATTCCTGGTCAGTTTGTTCATGTTTTTGAAGTATAGAATATTTGTTTCCCATGGAACTGTAAACTCAACCTGTCTTAGGTGGTTTACATTTCTAAAATATAGGAAAATATCCTATCTGGATGATGAAACACCTACATCCTGAGAGAGTCCAACGCTAAAATTGAGTAAATATTTATTGTAGGTTTTGAAATGGAGGTTTTCCACAGGCATCTTAAACATTCGTAATTCTTTATTATTTGACACTGGTAATATACTCAGTAAATTCAATATAGCTTTTAAATCAATTTAAAATCTCAAACATAACCTATAATAATTGAGATTTTATTATCGACATAAATAATTACTTATATTAATTTTGTGTGATATGGAAAAATTGTTAGATATTGTTATTAATGAAAAAGTAATACAATTTTCATTATTATGATTATTATGTGATTTTGTTATTATTATTTAATATCATCTCAATTTTTCTGCTTTATAATATGTAAAATACTTAAATGTTATAAAGAATTCACAATAATCCGAGTCGTTTTCTGCATTACAATAATGTTGTAACTAAAAAGAAGAGCAAACTAGTTAAAGTTTCAGAACGCGTCCTGTGCATTTATTGGTATTGCCGTCAGTCGCGTGTGCGTCGACTTAGTCAGCGTGACCCGTGGTCGAGTCGAGGTACTTGAGACGGGACAATTGTATATTGGCAATTAAATTTAATGAGATTAAATTGTGCTATTTCTAGCTACCCATCTGCACTGCTCTTGTAACGGAAGCTGATTCTTATCAGGTTTATGTTATGGTTACAGGAAGTTTAGTTGTATCTATCATTGTGAAATATTGCTGAGGATATGTCTAAGATAAAGTTTGTTTTGTATGCTTGATATAATTGCTTGTACGATTTTGTAATAAAAACAAGTTTAAATTAAGATTTGTAAATGTAATTTTCATAGATATGTGAAGGACCTTGGTTCTCCCGCTATACTCTTATAACTTGGGATTGTTTCGTTAAACTTCGAATTGTTTTACTAATATTCTGTTTGCACCTATTCTCAATATTTTCTGTCTTATCAACTACATCTACACACATTTTAATCTAGAGAAATATCCTAGGAAATATTATTTATATCAAGATAAATACTGAATAAGTAAGAATAATAAAATTTAATTAATTCACTAACTGTGTTTTTTATTATTGTAGATCGGAAGAAATGTATATCGCGCGACGCCTTCAACAACGAATACAATATTTGAATGTAGAGTGCTATCTCGACATCATGCCACTCTATATTATGATAAAGGACATTTTTATTTAGTGGTAAGTTAATCTGATATCAAAATCAAGTAATAAAAACTAGAATAAAATCAAGTAATAAAAAGTAGAAGAATGGTTTTGGACGAATAAAACACGATTACAACAATTTTAATCTATAATATCAATTTACTAATATTATAAAGATTGACTGAGGTCAGTCCAGGCGCAGAGGCACAAGCGGGTGGCTGTAAACACGACAAGTTGTGGGTTGAATTCTCACTCGAGGAAACTATTGATGATATTTAATAAATCTTAGAATGCGTGTTCACATGTGTGTCATACACAACTCTCTTGTTGTTTCTTTATGCATACGGGGTGAAGCTGGTGGTAAAGGCTTATTAATTATAAAACCTCAATCAAATTAAGTAACATTTGAAAAGGCTAAGAGATTGATAGAAAAATCGTAAGTAACATATAGTATTCCAAAAAACTTAAGAATTTGAATAAATTAAAGTAGACCAATATTAAAAAAAAATGAAAATTTTGTTATATTAATTTCTAAAAGAATCTAATCAAAAAGTATTTTAAATAGCATGTAATATTATGAAAGATGTATTATGGGCATAGTAATGGATAGTTGACTCTCGCTTGCGCCTACGATAGATTTCTATCAAGAGCTCGACAACCCAATTCCGCAATCTATTTTACGATTTTGTTGATTTGCATATTTTATGGCGCTATTCTTATATGGATCTTATACTAAAAATAAGACGAAACCTGTTAAAAGGTTTTTTGAAATTTAATATTTAGTGACAGGTAGGTCGGTAGGTAGGTATGACTTACATGCGTATCCATAAATTCTAAAAGTATAAACAATAAAACTGCTAAAATTATAAATTATTGTCTAAAAATAATTCAGCACGATTGAAGTATTGTCTTCAAATATGTAGTAGCTATGGCATACAGTCTAGATGTAGAGTTTGTTGTCGTTTTAATCAAATATAATAATAGTAATTTATCTAGCTTTTACTAGATACTGTATATATAATTTTTTGAAATATCAAAACAATAGAAATATATATTTTATTATGCCTTAAATACAAAAAGAGAGAGAGAGACAGAAAGAGAGATATTTCAAATATTTCTCCGCTATAGAATGTAACTTTATAAACAGTTTACAAATAAACAGATTCGTTTTATATAACGATATCAACAATGTACCTACTAGGTACACACATACTCGTAAGTACATTACGGTGTGGTGAGGATAATGCAAGCTAATTAAATCAGAGTAGCGATTATTTTTATATCAAGCACAATGATACTCCTGGCGTGACCTCATTATGCGTGATGGTCGTGCGGCTGCCTCGATTGCGCTTTATTGATAAATGCCTTTGAATTTATGATACTAATAGAGACATGCTTAGGGCTGGGTTGCTACTGTTTCAACCCTAGTAAATTAAATCAGCTTCACGCTGTATCCCTCACACAGTAGGGTAGGCAGATGGAACGTAGTGTTAAGGCACTCCGTTCCCCACTTTGGAGGTATTGCGTGTTGAGTAGCGGAACCCAACGCTGGATTTTTACCTTGGTGCAAGATAGAAAAAATGAAAATATTTATAAATAATAATTAATTCCCTCAAGTGGAATCGAACCCTCGACCTGTCGCGTTTATAGTTGCATGCTTGAGCTTGCGTCATGGCCTCATATATATATTAGTTTTTTGGAAACGCTGTTTATTATATATGTTTTAATGTTTCTACTTCTATATTGCTAGTGTAACTGTGTTACTACTATATTGCTAGTATAATCGTTTACAATAATTAGGTGCCAGTACAAATAAGACGAAATATGTATGTATAACAAACAAATGTATAACGTCTTTGTAAACATGACTATTTTAGAATCAATACAAGCATAAGAACAATAGTTAATCACGTAGTGCTGACTCGTTCTTAGTCTGAGTGGTCCTAAAATATGTACAATCGCCAGAGAAATATCTATAGGTGTTTCTAACTGTTCTGTTTTTATTTTTAATGTTATGTATAGATAGATGTTATAGAATTGAAAGTATTTTTATACATATTTAAGTATAATTATATGTAATAATGTTAACGTTGAAAAATGTAAATGAAAGTGCTATACAGCTTAAAATATTTGGAAACTTGCTTCTAGTTAATTACTTGGGAGAATTTATTTTATAATTTTAATGCAGCTAAATTAAGAACAGTTGGTTTCGTTATACGTAAGTTTGACTAGTAAATGAAGGTTTTTTGTTTGTCAATCACTCATAATAATGCCTTATGTGTAATGATACTAAGTTTTTTGGGATTTTCGGTAGAAATTCTGTATTAAGCTAAATTTTATTTTTTATTTTTATTAAAAAAATGTAAACCATTGTAATAGAACAGCTACAAAAGATAATCAAATTAAATCGCTCAACTCTTACGTATTATTTTAATATTGCGGGTCTATAAGTTTACGATGTCGTAGTCCAAGTAGAAATGTATATGGTGTATTCGCTGTGCCAAATAAAAACAGGTTTAACATCCTCATTAATTGACGTAACGTTACACCACAGCAGGCGACGCGACCGACATGTAAACATCCACATAGTTGTATACTTTCATATAGCCTCTGTTTATACTTATAAGGCTGCCTGGCGTAGTGGTGGTGGTGCGCACGATGGCATATCGAGGGTCCCTGGCTAAAGTAGCGAAAGTGAAAAATTGCAAGTTATCGCTGTTTTGAACTACTCACAAGGGTAGTTTTCCATTGCATACACATTAAAAATCGCATAATTAACATGTTTTTTTTTTTAATTAAAAAAAAAGTAATTAAAGCTGTAATCTTTTCTTTTTATAGTTTAAAAGAGCGATGAAACCATTTGCGATTTTCCGCTTTCGATACTTTACTCAGGGACCATCGATGTATGTCATGTGTGTTATATCACACGTTACCCTTTCACCTTTTTTTACCTTATTTTTAATATTATTTCTTGTATAACGATCGTTACGTAAAACACATTTTATAAAAAAATATAGATAGGTATATTCGTAAAAAATAATAATGAAGATAGGTAATTTATGAATACTGGAAACAAGTAAAACGTTCCAAAATTTACATAATCTCATTATTAATATTGAATAATAAACGATTGAAAATGATGAGCCAGTCTAACTCTACACGTAATGCTTGTAGGTACGGTTGATCGATTCTTATTTAAATAATCGGAATAAATATTTGTTAGGACAATATATAAATAATACCTAATAAATATATAAATTAAATATTTTATTTAAAATATGAAAGTTTGGCTGTAGTAGACTCTCTTTTTAAATATTTCATAACACAATTACGTAAAAACAACAAAAAACTCACTTGCTCATTGCAAGTGAGTGAAATTACAGCAAAAACCTTTAACCTAGAATAAAATAAGCTTCACGCTGTATCTCTGACACAGCAGGGTAGGCAGAGAGAACCTAGTGTTAAGACACTCCGTTCCCCACTTACTGCCGAATTCTGGGGCATTGCGTGTTGAGTGGCAACTCAACGCCGCGCGTTGCCTCGACACTAGATCAAATAAATGGAAATATAAATTGAAACAAATATCTCATCTCCTCGAGTGGGGATCGAACCCACAACCAGTCGGTTTTACAGTCACACTGTGCCCCTGCGCCTGACTGGCCTCTTTAACCTAAAGAATCAGTAATATAAGTAAATGTAACTTCCGTTAAATGTCAAAATCTTAAAAATACATTGAAATCAAATATACTATGTGAAACATAGAATGTATTGTTTTGCATAGGATAACCAAAGCAGTAATGGCACGTTCGTGAATAACAACCGGTCGACGCTGACTAAGGAACCGCACGAGGTGTTTTCGGGAGATGTTGTCCAATTCGGCATTCCGGTTGTCGAGAATGCTGGTAATTCGGAAAAGGTAAGTTAATATTTGCAATAGCCACCCTGAAGTTAGCTGTAGATGGCTGGGCAAATTTGATTTTAGTAGTTTTCTTACTTTTGCTAAATTTCGTCTTGCTGCGCAAAGTTTGGAAAGCCTGTATCAATAATGATTTATTTTGTAAATCCTCATAAGAAATATACTTTCTTTATTAATGCACTCATATATTAAATGATTTCTATTATTATATTGCGATTTATTATATTCAGCATTTATCAATTTTAATTACTTTGAATGGTAATTCATTATATTTATGATTTATTATTTAAAGATAAAAAGCTAAGTTATTTATAAGTAAATTTATTAATAAAATAATAACTATATGCAATCTAATTGTTTTTGTTATAAAGAAATACTTTATACATTTAAATTTATTATGATTTAATTACCAAAATATACTTAATGTTTCAGAACACATTTCCTCCAGTGGTTGCACTTCTTAAATTATATCACCCAGATGGAAAAGAAGCGAAATTATCATTTAATCCCACAATGACGACTCCTCTTCATCTCAAAGAGCTGTATCAGCTCAATAACTTTGTACAGGTTTGTAACAAATTTGTATTTGACTGAATAATATAATTATTAAAAAATCAGCTTCACGCATACAGCAGGGCAGGCAGAGCAAACCTAGTGTTAAGACACTGCGTTTCCCACTTTCCGCTTTCTGGATATATTGCGTGTCGAGTGGCGGCAATCGACGCCGCGCTTTCCTCGTCACCAAAGCGAAGAAATAAAAATATAAATTTAAATAAATATTTCATTTCCTTGAATGAGGATCTAACCCACAACTAGACGCATTTACAGTTATGACTGTGGATAATTTTCAAAAACAATAAACATTATAATAAAGATACAGAAAAACCAATATTTGCTATACCGAAGTCGTTCTTATAGCTGTGTTACCCATTCAGGAGGCGATCCAACGCGAGGCGTCCCTCGAGTCGCGGTTGCGCACGCTGCGTGAGTGCGTGGAGCGCACGCGCACGGAGGCGGCGGCGTCGTGGGAGCTGTTCGTGGGCGAGCAGCGCCTGCTCATGCGCGTGCACACGCTGGAGGCCATGCTGGCGGCCGGCAAGCACCCCGACGCGCACCACGTGGCTCAGCTGCTGTCCGACAAGAGGAATTATCAGGTTAGTTTTGTTTTTGTGAGCTTTATGTAAGGCACTCCATACTCCACTTTCCGCCGAATTTTTGGGCTATTGCGTGTTGATTAACCCGCGCTTTGCTTCGTTAGCAAAGCGAGGAAGTTCCATCGAGTAGAATCGAATCCACAACCGTCGCATTTGCAATCGCACGCATGCACTACTACGTCCTCTCTATTATTAGTAAAATTACAATATAAACATATAATATCACCAGGAAGTAGCCCAAGAGAGTCTCCGCACGGCGCACGAGCAGCGGCTCGCGCTGGAGGAGTCGCTGGAGCGGCGCAGTCACGAAGCGGCCGCGCTCCACCACCACAACTACGCGCTCAGGCTGGCCGCCACGAACGCGCTGCAGGAGCTACAGGTTAGTATACATTGGCGTTTTGTAATTGTTAATGGTTTCTGGATGTGTTTAGTTTCATTTAAATAGTAGTTTTTTTTCCAAATAATATTAAACATTTGTTGCAAATGATATAGACAATGATGTGTTAAATAAAAAATATAAATGTATTAATAATTTTTTGTTAATTATCGTGTTTCAGAAATTAGCAGCGCGTTGCGATCGCAAAATGTGTGCAGCACGTCTCGCGATTGCTGCTGCTGAAGAACGAGAACTCACATTACGGAAACACCTTCCACTTGCTGTAAGTTAACAAATGTTATTATCGAATAATTTAATATTTAAATATTAACATTCTTAAAGAACGCTTGGACGGTTTCCATAAGGTGTGGATCAAATTTTGATACTTTTTTTTAAATATATATCTATCCATACTGTGGAATAACTTACTACAATTAATATGAAAAAATATATTATAAATATTTTTATTTTAAAATGTTAAAATATTGATATCTATCTATGTTTATATAAGCTTTAAATTGCTAAGTGTCCCGCACTCAACAGTGTAGGCAGAGGGAACCTAGTGTTAAGTTAAAATAAATATAACAAATATGTAAATAGAAATAAGTTTATCATACATATTGAAATATACTATAATACACAATAATAAATTTCAGTACACAGTGCAAAATGGTGAAGCCAAAATGCTGATAGTGAGTACAGATAGCAATAAGCTACAAGAGGCCAAGCGCAATGGTTCATTGGAGGATGCGATTAGGGCTCTGCCGGACTACATCAAACTATTGCTTCCACAGAATTTATTGAACAAAGTAAGTGAGGCTGTCTCAAGACAGTGGTGGTTGTGAGTTCGATTTCGACTAAAAGTCCCGCGACTTTACTTGTCAACGCACAATGTCTAATATCTCAATGTCTGTTTAAGCTCTAAAAGTAGAGCTTAAGCTGCTTGAGGTCTAAAAGTAGAGACAAAAAAAATATCAGAAATAAATACAAAAATTAAAAAAAATATATTCACTCAATTCTTCCACCTTGAACATTGCATCCTCGTACAACCTCCGTAATTTTCACTCTAGTCTGATATGTTCACGATTTTTGTTTTCTTTTTTATTGCTACTTTTACCATTCTATTCTTTACTTTTTATAACTCTCTAGTATTAGCATCTAGTAGTCAACTATGTAATCGTTTAAGAATTTATAATTTTCTGTGTTCAAAGAATGGTGTGATAATTATTTTAAATTGGATCTTTGTGTAATTTCAGGTTGGAATTAAAGCTATATCCGCAGAGGGAAAGTCTGCGAAGGAGTTTGAGTTAATATTACAGAAGAATAATATTTATCGAGAAGAAAGAGGTAGGTGATTTTAATGTGTCACTAGCCTGTAATCTTAGTATAAATATTGAATATGTAAATAATAAAAATATTTCTATTAGATTTAAATATTACTGATATACAAAAATTACCAGTACTTTTGTTGTGTTATTATATTTGTAGTTGTGTTATTACTTAAGTAACACAAGTCTTTATATCTTTAGTACTATTCACACCCTACTCACTATTTATTTATTTTGTGATTTCCAACGCCTTAATAGGAAGAAATCGCTATTTCAGCTATAAAGTCGCCTATTGTACCAAATTCTTTTATTTGTATTCTCTTATTTATTTTTTGGGTGTACAATAAAGAGTTTATTATTAAGTCTATGTTATACAAATTGTCATTTACCAAGCTTTATGTTTCACACTTTATGCGTAAACAGCAGGAAGGTAGACACATGGGATCTAGTGTGAAAACTCTCCGTTTTATGCTTTTCGCGGAATACAACTGTGCGCATCCTCTTGTTACCAGATAGAAGAAATAAAAATATCTCCTTCCCTCGAATGGGAATCGAACCCACAACTGTCACGTTTTCAGTCAGACTGACTGACTCGAATGAGTCATCTTTATGAAATACATTATTACATTCATATATGTAATTTTTACATATATATTCTAGAAAAACAAGTAACGGAAGAAGGCGATGTCGGCAGCAGCGGAGAGAAGAGTAACGACGCTGACCTTTGCACTGATGATGAGAAGCACTTGCGGCTAAATCACGACAACTCATTGCTTACATTAAAAAAGGAGAATGGCCCCAGTGAAGGTGATCATGAAGTCATTTAGTTCATCATACTTTTTTTTAGCTTCACATTGTGTTCCACTTAAAGCAGGGTAGTCCAAGGGACTGGGTGAAACAATGGGTGTGTTAAGACACCCTGGAAACGGGCTTTCCCACCTATTTTAGAAACATTTCGTGATGGTGGAAGTGGCGGAACACCACAAAGTGTCTGTCTACTTATCAGAGCGAGGAAAACAAAATAATGTATTCTCACGACTGGAACCGAACCATAACCGTCGCGTCGCGTCGTAATATTTACAGACTGAAGCTGTGCCCCTGACAACCCCATTAAATAAATATTATCATTTGTGTGCATGGATGGTTATATAAGTTCTTTTTGATTGCATAAAGAATAAGTTTGGCATGAGATATAAAGGAATATAGTATTTACTATTGAAATTTCGAAAATAATATTATTAGTACAGTTTGGTGTACGAAAAATCGTAAAATCATCCATCCAAGTCCAAGCCTAGCCATAGCTAGCCTAGCCTAGCCTAGCCATCTACAACTAATTTCTGGGCGGTTACTACTTTTCGACCATACTGTTTTTCTTGTTGCTGCATGTGTTGTTTTTTTAAAAGTCATTATTTTAAGACATGTATATGAAATAATATTTTTTAAAGGTTTTTTTTTAAATTTTCAGATGCTGATCACGAAAATGAATCTTTAAGTCCTTTAGATGGTGAATTGTGCCCTGATAACAATGCAAACTCAACTTACACTGAGCCAGACATCAAAGAAGACTCACCAGTTTGTATATTATTAAATACTAATATAGATGAAATAACATGTAATGTAAACAAACAATTTAAATATTATACGAATTTATTTATTAATTTTAGTAAGGGCGAAGGATTTTTGGTTTTAATAATTGAAAAGTTGTATTTTAGGTTCACGCTGTATTGGATATGTAACAGGATAAGAGAAAGAATTATTTATAAAGAGTGTATTGTTAAGACACCCTTTTTAAATTTTGTACAGAATTTTCGTGTTGAGTGGCGAAGCTCGATGTTGCCATGTGTATTGTAACCAAAGCAAAGAAATGATTTTTTTTTTCCCCCAAGTGGAAATCGTCCCAAAACCCACAACCGTCGCGTTCACATTCAGACAATGCAAATTTTCTAAAGTGGGCTGAGTTTACTTTACTTTCTATTTGTATATTTAAAACACTCATCTAAAGTTAAAGCTATATGGGAAATAAAAGGCTCATTGATGGCTCAACAATTTATTTTAATTTCTAATTGGTATATCTGAAATTCATTATCAAATTTAGTATTAAATGAGTGAAATGAATAGAAATAGTTTTTTTTATAAAATAAAGGCTATAAATAAGTAAAACGTCCAATTGTATAATAAACAGAGCAAAGCGAACGTGGAGTACGCGAATATTCTACGCGTGATGGCGGGTCTCAACGAGGAGATCAAGGCGCTGCGAGCGCGCGTGGGAGCCGCCGCCGCCGAGGCCGAGCAGCTGCGCACCGTGCGCGACGAACTGCTGGCCGCGCAGGAGGAGCGCGCGCCGCCTGACCTCGACGACGCCGCCGCCTACCGCGCACGCATCGCCGACCTGCAGGTACTACCACTCAACACGCAATGCCTCCAGAATTGAGCACAAAGTGGAGAATGGAATGTCTTAACAGTTACCTTTGCCTACCCTGCTGTGTGCGGGATACTGCGGAATACGGGCGTGAAGCTAATTAATATAAAAAAATATATAACTATTCCTTTATTTTACAAAATATGTTTCACGTTTAAAGGAGCAACTGACGCGGTCAACCGTGGCGGAGGAGGCGAACGTGGCAGAGATCCAGCGGCTGGCGTCCAACGCCGCAGATATGCAGGCCGAGCTCGCATTTCGGCCCACGCGCGCCGACATCGATGACCTCACCGCCGTCGTCGGCAAGTTGCGCGCCGACCTTCTCGCGCGCGACCGCCTCATCGAGCGCCTACAGGCCGCCCCCGCACCCGCCACTGCCGACCGTGCCATAGAGACCACGCCCTCGCTCGAGGACCTGACTGCCGACGCGGTCGTGGACGTGGACGCGCGCCAGATCTCCGCCGACATCGACGAGATGTTCCGCCTCGACTACGACGATGACGACGAAACCGAGACTGAGACAGACTCGGGCGCCACCACCGCCACCACCACCGAGGTGAACCAAAGCGTGGTGAGCGAGTACGTGCGCCTCGACGACGAGGAGCGCCTGCACGTGACGCAGAACGGCACGCTGCACGTGCTCGTGGAGGAGGAGGAGCTGGTGCGCGCCAAGGAGCGCCTCGTGGAGGTGTGCGGCGAGCGCGACCGCCTCGCCGCGCAGCTGGCGGCGTGCTACGGGCGCGGCCGGTACCTGCGCGTGGAGCTCGCGCTGGCTGTGCCGCTGCTGCTCGCCTGCCTGCTTTACTACCTGTTGCCCCATCTCTCTTGATTGACGGCCACCTGGGACCCGCCAGGCTATGCGTAGCCCCAAGCGAGGGGACACCTCCACATCTTTTGCTCACTCTTCTACCTTTATAAGAACTATTATATTGGCGCCAAGTCGTCGCCTTCGTGCGCCTCGCCCAACGTTCGACGTTTTTATGAAATAGAATAATTTAGAGAATATATAAAGTTTACTGTACGATATATATTATAGATATTTGAGGCGGTGTTGGCGGAGACGGCGGCGGCGGCAGAGGCTCGGGGCGTCGCGGGGCTCGCAAGTGCCATGGAGAGTAAAGGCGATGCACGTTGTTAACGCATGTAAGATACTAGTGTTGTTTGTGTAAAAAGTGTCAGTATCCTATTGATAAATAAATATAAATTTGTTGTTGATATCTGCCATAATAAAAATTGTACATTTTTAATGTTAAGGCCTAACAACTGTCTGTGTTGTAACCGTGAGAGCTAAATCAAAGAATGTGACCTGAGAACTAAGAATGAAATCGATTTCTCTCTCTTTGAATATTTTAAATCGAAACTTGATAGTGTGTTCATTGTTACAAATTTATATTTAAAATAAAAAACTTGTTCTCTCGAATTTTTGCTACTCTTACATTCGATTAAAGAGGAACAAATCGTTTCCGAATGTATAAGTTGTGTGTAATGTTATTGCCGATCGCTGGACCGCAGCTCGGCTGCTGAGTATCGCATCGCATCGCTTCGCTTTCGACACATATCACTTGTGTAGGGTACGATCACCATGATGGTATGTTGTGTTGTATCGATTTTACGGATTGTACGGATTTTCTAATATTTTGGCATTTTTCTAGTCTTTTGAACGACTTAGTTACATGACATTATTTTTGGCGCCTCTTAAAACTTTAGATACTATTGTCTAAATTACATAACTATAGTTTAAATAACGAAATTATAAATATTTATGTATTAGTCTGTTTAAGTTTAGCTAAAATCGGACTGAGCTTTAGGAGGATTCTTCGAGATGTATGAGGAATGGAGCCTACATATTTATTTATTCGACTACGCACTGATACACTTTAAGGGTTTCGTAGATTTTGATACTGTTGCATATTATAATGAGAGATTATTTGAAGTAGCAATGCTCACAGCTTCTTTTGGATTCCGGATTACTGTTGCATCTTACATTGAACATGTATGAAGAAATTCCAATTTATTCACTATTTTTCACTATCATTCTGGATATTATTCCTTAATTGTAATAAACTTAATATAAAGACTACATAATTTAATTGTAAATTAGTAAAATTAAAGGACTAAGAAATAATTTTTGATAGAATTTCTTATACGACGGTTCAATATAAGATGCGAAATGTTCCTCGTTGTTTGGTTTGTGGCTCTTTTGGTTGGCGACTTGTAAAGCGAAACTGTTACGGCTTCAAATTGCGTTGGTCTCGAAATCGCTTCGCTTCATGTGAAGGTCGATAGGTAATTTTATAAAACGTGTATAACTAACAAATTAATTATATCTTTTAGATTAACCGTAACTATACCACGTTGAATCACTATCTTATAAAGAAATATTTATTATTTTATTGTTGCACTGATTTTTGTTACGTTCAATGTTTTATTTTGTGTTTAAACCACCTTATTGTATATAGCTCGTATTTTAGCCCTATTTTTAGTTTTTTTGGTGTCGAAGATTTTTATGTTGTATTTTATGGTATAAATAATAATGCATTCAATGTGGATGTACTGATGATAAATTTATTGGAAATAATATTGATTTGTTTAAAAAAAGTTTTTTCTTTATCCTTCATTCATTTTACAGAAAAAATAATAGTTTGTGTCATTGTTAACTTTTCTATAAAAATGAGAATTTTAAATTTATAATCTTGAAATAATTTCTAATACTGATTCAGAAGAGATATTTCAAGGTTTTGCTTAAGGTCTCGTGTGGTCTAGTATGCTGTTACCCGCATAGAGCAGGGTATGCAGAGGGAGCCTTGTGTTAGACACTCGGTTAATCATTTTACACATTGCGTGATGAGTGGCGGAACTCAGCGCAGCGTTTTGTCTTTTTACTAGAACGAGGTAATGAAAATAATTCATCTCCCAATTGGGATCGATCTCACATATCGTTGCATTACAGTCTGTGCCGCTGCGCACAACGGATAGAGACGTTACCGTCTCCGTTCGTTCTATAAGAATGCAATATTTCGATTTATAAAGATATATTTTTTTATTTTATTGTTTAGGAATCAAGGTGGGAAAGAGAAGGCTATAAATAAAAACATCAATTATACTAATTTTTTTTATTTAAATAAGATAAAAAATAGAACATAATTTATGTAAGTACTTACAGATAAGAAACAATACTAAAATATAGATCATAAATAAATTAGCTTCACGCGGGCGGGATACAGCACACAGCAGGGTAGGCAGAGGGAACCTCATGTTAAGACAGTCCCGTTTCCCACTTTCCGCTGAATTTTGGAGGCATTGCGTGTTGAGCGGAACTCAACGCTTTTGCCTCGACATCAAAGCGAAGAAATGAAAATATAAATTCAAATAAATATTTGTTTTCCTCGAGCGGGAATCGAATCCACAACCAGTCGATTTTGCAGAACACACTGTGCCCCTGCGCCATTGCTGGTCTAAAATATAGATCATATTAAATAATTTGAGAAATAATTATAAATAAAATTATAAAAACTTATCTTGTAGTTTTAGTGAAATCTTGCTGCAACTACAAAATATATAATTTTATAGGCGAAAATCGCAATTGTCTGTCACTTGAAGCAGAGAATTTATATAGTCAGCTCCACGATGTATCCCGCACACAGATAGGAGGAATACGGAACCTAATGTTAAGATGCTACACAAACAAAATATTTTACATTACAAAATATTTGACTTACAATTTTGAAGTTCAATCGTCAATTTTTTTTCGATTCCAGGTAGCAGAGCGCTTCTAAGCATCATTTCTATTAAAATCATAAATTTCATATCCACAAAGTAATACTAATAAAAGATTACCATTTTTAAAGGGACCACTTACCTTCTGAATATGATCCGTTCCTAAAAAAAATACGAGTATATTTTGCTGTTATTGCGATTAAAGATTGCCGAGATGCAGACAGAACCGAAAGAAGGAAATTAAGAATATAAATGCATACTAAATACTAGAAGTGGCAAAATTCGAAAAGTTAAAGTTCTAAAATAAAGACAATTTTACATAAAGATAATTTTGAAAATTTTTAAATCTATATACAAATTACAATTAACTAATTAAAAAAAATATACTATAATTAAAAATACAAACAATTCAAATTATTTAGAGTATTTTTTTTTAAAAACTTATAGCGTAATTCTATAAAGTAAGTTTTTCAAATTAGATAAGAGTGAATTTAAAAAATAATTGTTAGTCTTAATTTATTAACTTGTTATTTATTAATTTATTAACTTTTATTAATAACTAATAGGATATTTTGGTATAGTGTACACGAACCAAGACAATAAAAGGGATTTAAAGAATAAAATATAAAATTAGAAAAAAAATCTGTGGCTAATATAATAATAATATTTTTTTTATTTTTATCTTTTTACTTATTAATCATTAACACCTACTAGTACCTAGAACTAGTAACGCATTCAGAATGCAGATTTCCACCCACGACGTCCTATTTGGCATTAATATCTGTACTTACACAGAAGTTTTATTACTGTGTTGTTTTAAACATTTGAATCATTCGATGACATTTGATCTATTTACAATACTAAGTCATAAGCTAGAAAAGGCTGACTATAAATGCGACGGTTGTGCTCTTATATGAAACATAAATGTTTAATTTTTTGGTAAGCTAATGAAAAGACAAAATATAAAGAAATAGTGTATTGTAATTAGATTAATTTAATAACAATTTTATAGCAAATAATCATTTTTTTATATTTTAAATTGATTCGCTTAAAAAAAATTAAAACATAATAATAGTTTAAGCATTATATTTTTAAATATATTGTAATAAAAAAATCTTTAAAAATATGAAAAACATACTTCCGCCGGCGGCACAAGAGTCCGGGCCATTCGTAGCTAGGGCTCCAGAGTGGAACCTTCCAATACTCACCGTCTCAGCATTACTGAATTCAGCTCTTGACCCAACATATAATCTTTTAAGATGCTGATTGGGGCAAGTCGATATAAATTTGAACATTAATTTTTAATTAATTAATTAAATTCTTGTTGTTATAACACAATATGTAGTAACACAAATCATATATAGCCTATATATCGGCTATTCTGCTGAGTAAAAAAAGCTTTTCTTCATAAAGCTTAAGTACTTTTTTTTTACTCTAGGTCTATTTATACGTAATAAAAAAAGTAAAGTTGATCCTACGGTAGGGGTTTTTCTAATATTAATATTATTATATTTTATGCCTTCTGTAAGAATAAATTTCATACGTAAAAGTCTGAATTAGGAGTTAAAAATCTATAAAACATTAATTAATTGTTATTAAGATTAATACAAAAATCAATACTTAAAAAAATATACAAAATGCATACAAATTAATAAATTCTTAAGCATGTCATATAAACATCGTATATATCTCGCTTATAGCGGCATTACATAGGCCCCTCCTTTATTTATTTCGACCAATTAACTCTGTTACCTACATATAATTGTAAACATTAAATTTTTTATATTATATAAAATTACATGAAAATAATTTCGAAAAATTTATACAATTAAGTTATGCATTTTTTTATAATAACCTACTAGATACTGGATGACCTTCATTTAATCTCTGCTTCTAAAAAAATATAATAAAACAGACCTTGAATAATTATTGATAACTAATTAAATAATTTTACTATCTGTATAATTACAAAATGCAAAATAGGCATACTTATTGTAGGTACGTGTAATTATTGTTTACTTAGGTGAAATTATTAAATGTTGTCGAAGTTGCATTAAACTGGAATATGAGTTGCTATGGATATTTTAATCATCATTACAATTTATACAAAAACATTATTAATTATTATCATTAAATAGTTCAGTATAAAAAGTACCAATATTATTAATGTATTACAAAAGTACATTACTGACATGGTCTTATTAGAAAATACAATAATTATGACTTGCCAATTATAAATAACAGGGAAAATTACATTATATTTCGTATTACATTTTGGAACTGTATTAACGCGACATTATTATTTAAAACTTAAAAATAACATTAAACTAGTATCATCTTAATTAATTATATTTCTTAGAAGAGTAGGAAGTCGTGGCTATTTTTCTTCTTAGTGCGTTAAGATGAACTCTTGTATGATGAATACACGTATAAGCGATACAAACGGACGAAGATCCCACCGACCACTTTGTGTCGGCCGATCTGGGAGGTTCGTCCGGGCGTAGCACTTGATACTGTTCTTCTTTCTTCATTCTTCTCTATGTATTTCTTCGATCCATTCTTATTGAATATTTTAAATAAAACTAAAAAATATATATTTTTAAATGATATATAAATAATACAGATAATCTATTTAATTGACCAACGTTTGTTTATTAATACAATGCCTATCCACAGAAGTCAACATTCAATAAATAAAAATACATATAATATGAAGCGTAAATTACAAAGTAAGATATAAAAACAGAAATAAGTTCACCTGTATGTAATAAGAGTGTATGATAATAAGTGTCTTCGGAACGGGTCGCGCCGCCTTCCGTCGACCTTCGTTTGGCGCGAAGCGAGTGAGCGATTGTCCACGGAGCGGCGTGGTGCGGCGCCGGCGTCGGCGGTGAACGAACTCACCTTGACAAATGCACCATTTGGCATTGTTCGCGGGAAAACCGGCGGCCTTGCGCCTCCTCTCCACCGCCACCGCCGCCACCACCGCCACGCCGCGCGCCAATCGCGAGCCTTCGCGCCACAGCCTGCCCGAGTTTTGGCGGGAACCACTCGCCGCCAGCGCCTCGTGTCGTGTCATCGCGCGCTTTCAGCGTGACCTTTCCACACGTCATCTTTTGAGATTGAGATTTGAAACTCGCTCTAAACAGAACCAAATGCTACTTCAGTGCATTTTTAGAGAAACTCCCACGCGCATAGCAACACAATTATAATGTTTAATTACGAAAACAACATGTTGCCGCTCGCACCAATTATTCAATTAATGGTGTGCATATTGCCATGAATAAATAGTGGAGATTATCTGGTCGTGCCTGAGTAAATTTTATACTAACAAATAATTATAATTAATTAAATAAAATGTGACTTGAAACATTTCTAGAAGCGGGTTAAGGACTGTTTTAAGATTTTTATAGAGTAGCAGCATTTTGTTAATAAATGGTTGCTAATTAGGTTAAACGTCCATAGTTAATAATGAAGAATATGTTAATTAATTATCAATGATTTGACAAACAATATACCTACAACTTAATTAAAGTACGTCTTTTATTGTTTAGATACTCAGAATTCTAATTAAAACATGTAACTAAAGTAACATTTGTAAATGTATGGACACGCATAATACTTGAAATACCTCCACTGAAATTATTTGCACGTCAAGCAGATAGCTTGGCGATATTAATTATGTTATTGTTTTCTTATATTACATTTTTTGTATCGCGTTACTTTAGTAATGTTATGTCGACAAAAATAATTAGGTCTATATCAGTTTATAAATTATCCATTTTATGAACAAAATGGCGGATGCAAGTTAGGCTGTGACGTCAGCAGCGCGCACGGCTAGAAGCCGCGTTTCGTGGAAATTTGATATGGATAATGGATAAGACGCCTCAGGTTTTAAGTAATTGATTTTAAAATTCATATTATATGAAATAATTTGATTAAGATAATGTTGTTATTAAAATAAGTTTTATATGGTAAAATTTATTATAAAATACGTAACTTTTATATATTAAAATAATTAATACTTTGAGGAAAAATAAAAGGATTATGGTTAGTAAAAGTTAACACTAACATAATATTTAGTAATATATACCTATTTTAAATCCTATAAACTCACGTTTTAAAATTTGTTTACATGTTATGGATATTTGTCAGTTAAAATAATGAAATAGGAAAATTAAAACAGTAACATGACTGTGCCTTTATTACTTACAGTATTTTGAGTACCTATAATACAATAATAACAATAAAATAAATTTGTAAAGGTCTTATATATATATAAGTTTAAGAAATAGTTTATTTTAATTATCAATAATAAAATCTATTACAATATATAGTTTGAATACTTTATAAGAAAAAAATATATATATAAGCCCTACGAGCAAGTGCTACGTCGTAGCATAAACGATAAAATAAAAATACTGCTCCTTTTTATTATTTACACATATTTATCAATTACTTATTTATATTTCTCTCTCTTACTTTTTTTAACACCAATTAAATCCACGATGATATGTAAAACATAAAGCATTTTGCACACTTACAATGTTTCTCAAATTTGTTAAAATAATTTGAGTGTCGGTTATTTTTTTTAATAAAGATAAAAGATGTTATACGTTTCCGACAAAACAAAATACTACTCGAAACAAAATTTACCTAATAATAACTTTAGTCTAGTAATGAATTTAATGTTATTTAATATAAATAACAATAAAATTAATAGAATATTCAACACTCGTTGTTTAATCATATATGTCAACGGATATGGTCATTTTTACTTAGGTACAATTTGTCAGCTGATTTTGAAATCGTTTTAGTAGAATTGCCTTTATAATTATTTTGGTATTAGTGGTTTGATGTCTTTTTCATTATGGGTATTAAATGGGAAACTTGCTAGTATAGCATAATCTTTTAAAATCTAGTTATTATTGCACTAAAAAAAATATTTTATTGAAAGTAAAATTTCAATATAATGTCGTCATTTTAACCATCTTTAGCTTACTAAGTCTCACAAAAGGTATTGCGTTTTGAGTGGCGGAACTTAACGCCTCGCTTTGCATACACTCTAGGACGAAAAAAATAATTTATAAATATATATTTTTAAAATAGATATTTCATTACCTTCAGTGGAGATCGAACCCAAAACCAGTCGCGTTTACAGTCACACTTTGTGCCCCTGCCCCACGACTGGCCACAAGTAAAAAGATATGCATCAAAATTTTAAAGTACCTTTTATATCAGATTTTGTATTTATTTTAGTCAAAACGTGTATATCCAATCATGTTACCAAGCAATAAATAAGATCCAACCTCTACTGACAGGTTGGCAAAGTGACTCATAAAAACAGGCTGTGCGGGCCGCATGGTGAGCCATGCGGATTAAAAAAGTATATTTTATAAAATTGTATATGCTTTAAATATTAATGTAAAGATATGTATCTGCTGTTTATTGATTGATTCTCATACAATTATTATATTACATATTAGTATACGTATATAAAAATATCATAAAGGAAATATTTTATCTGTACATTTCAGTATTTTTTTTTAATTTTAAAAAAGAATAATGTCAGTTAATGCCTTGAAACCTTAATCTAATATATTAGTAATATAAATAATTACATACTTAAACATAATATTGCTAAGCAAATGGCAGTGTATAACTTCAGCGGGTTGCGTCGACATGAGTCAGGTGTCGTTCACCCGATGCGCGTCACAAGTTTCGCCTGTAATTATTATATTTTACGCCATTTTCCTCACATTTCATATCTCAAATATTCTTTCTTTCTTATCTGTATCTGTGTAAAAACTGAACTTCTATGTGTTTATTCGAAAATATTGCAAATGTTTTGCGTGTAAAGGATTTATATACGCTACATTAGGTAATTAGATTTTTTTTATTCATTCTTATTTAATTATACTCACAATTATTGTAGAAAGTGACAGTAATAAAAAATACCCAGTCATTTCTATCCCAATTATTAGTGCGCCGCTAAATAAGTGATTCTTCTCTCTGCTGTAACCTTGTCGAGGAAAATATTACTATTAATTCAAAAGGGGATATTGAAATTAGATGTCCTGAATAGAATAGTCATATTTCAAATATAATTATCAATGAATATGTATGCATCCGGAATGTGAGTCATTGTGCTATTGGTTATAATGCTTTATATTATTCTTGTTTTTTTATTTTATCATCAATAATATATTATTATGTACTACTACTTAATTCAGGTTTTCGGTATAAAAGCATACCTCATAAATTTTCAAACTAAATACGTATTTTGAACAACTTTTGTGTAATGTCTTCTTTTGTGTAATTGTCTAAAAAATATTGTGAAAGTAGAAATTTTAATAGAGAACAATTTAATTCCTAACATATATATATATATATATATATATATAGAGCATTTTGCTGTTGCATTTTATTTTTCTTTGTCGCTTTGTCAACAGGAGGACAACATAATAATATTTATTGCGTATTAAATGCTTAGCTATTATTGTTGACATATCTTAATAATCTGATATGTGGCATCTGCTTCTGTCATTGCATATTGGAGTAATTCTAAATTGTATTATTGGAAGGGCTCGTCGAATCGTACTTAAAAGTAATTTTAATTTACATATTTCAGCACATGTTTTTACTATTTATATCTAATTTGTCTGTTAATTGGTATGTAGATATGTATGTATACATATATATCTTTTTCAATATATTATCAAATGCCATGGTGCTCTACGAACTTAACGTATAAAAACTTTATAAAAACAGTATCTATTTTATTCAAAAGGTTAGTTTTACTAAACTTAAACAAATAATTGCAAACACTTATTATTTTAATTCAACGTTGTATTTTAGTGCTAAAGTTAAAGCATTATTAAAAAAAAATTAAAATAAGAAAACTTTCACATTACAATTTGCAAGTAAATAAAAATTCGAAAATAACCAAAAAATATTTATCTAGATTATTTTACTACTTTTGTAACTATGAATCACTGTCCAATAATAGTCCACTTGACCAGGCGTCATCTTTAATAGCTCCCAACTGAGAATAATCTATACATAACATTGACCTCTTTGCCGGTGTCCTTCCGTTTATTCAACCACCACTCAGTATTCAGTACACAGCTACTGGGTAAACCATTTCGTATGCTTGCTTCGTAACCTGACGGTCTAAGCTTATAGAATTTTTATTATCTGTATTATGAGACTACTTTCGTTGTTTGTTGATTGTTTTTCATCGTTTTTCAGAGACAATTATTAAAAATTGAATCACGAGAGTCATTTATTGTTGGATAATATAATTAATAATCTTTTAATTAGTTATCTTTATTAAAAATATTAATAATATTCGTATCGTATAATAATCGCGTCGCAAGTCTGTTCTTATAGCAAAAATATCATAATATTATGTCAATAATAAAAAAAGGAAGGTGCTACGGATCTACTATTTTCTCTACATCATTTGTTAGGCATTATAAATTCGTACTAATAAATGTTAATGTTAGGGCCAAAGGTAAAAATATGGAATATTAAAACGTTTACCTATTGTAAGTAATTTACTGAATAAAAATCATAATACAAAAGAATTTTAGTTATTACATGTCGCGTTAACTTAAAAAGAAACTAAAAAAAATGGCTAAATCCATTATTTTTACACATTTCCTTGAATTGTAATTAATTAAAACTTGTATGTATGTCACAATATCCTAAAGAAAATACAATGAATTAATTTACACTTACTCATATACGTTTTTATTAAGGCATAATACTCATAATGCTCCATTTATTTCATAATTCAAACCAACATTCTGTTCGCGCTTAGTACATCTGAAACAAAAGAAATTTATATTATTATTTTAATGCGACTCAAATTATATTAATAAAATTTTAATTAAGGACTGAAACGCGACGGTTGTGGGTTCGATCCCCACTCGAGGAAGTGAAATATTTATTTATTTTATATTTCCATTTCTTCGCTCTAGTGTCGAGGCAAAGCCCGGCGGTGAGTTCTGCCACACAACACGCAATATCTCCAGAATCCGGCAGACAGTGGGCAATGGAGTGTCTTAACACTAGGTTTCCTCTGCCTACCCTGCTATGTGCGGGATACAGATACACTGATTTAATTTTCAATTTAATGGGACAACGTTAAATTGATGACGAATATAACGTGTCGCTATTTATTCATACCATTTTGTCGAATGGAGGTTAACCACTAAATATAATTATTCAGTTTAAACAAACAGTAAATTACCTATTCTAGAAATGAATACATAATTGGAGGTTTCTCGGAACTGCTGACAGCGCGGTAATCATACAAGTGTCAAATTGATCATTGGGCTTTACACAGTACTATGATGTCACCTGAGTAATATTTGTTTCTATTATAACATATACAGGGTGGAAGAGGCAGCGCTTCTGTTATTGAAACTAATCAAGGTACCTCAACAGTTTGGACGTACGATTTTTATCCATACCTGTATTTCGTGTGACGCACACATACGTGTGCGACGTTTCCGATTTGACAGGTAAGTATGTGCGTGCCTATGTTATACTTTACAAATGGCGTTTTATTTTAAAACGATAATTTTATTATTTATTTTGTTTAAAAAAATAACTTTTTCATTTTTGGGAATTATTATTTTCCGAATTATATTAGGCTTTTATAGAGTAGTTAAAAACTGTGGTTTCATTTAAAGTGGTGCTGACAATTCCACCCTGTATATTGGTTTTATAAGAAATATATAACTTGTATCGTATTCACTTTATTTTTACGTAAATTTTTAGTAGAATTATTTGAAAGTATTGAAATTATATATTTTCCAAGGAGAGTTTGATTGGGCATTGGACGTAAATTTTGGCTTGGGCACTAGGCGATTTTGGGGTGGACACGGTCCATCCGCCACATCCCTTTAGTTAAGAATTTTTACAGCATTATATTTAACAATGTTAACATTAACTGACATATTGGTTACTGTAATTATATTATGAAAGGTGACAGCACAAGTGCCAGCCAAGATGAAAACTTGGAAAGACACCAAATACTCAATGGCGTAGTCTATACAACAATGTAAATACATAAATTGAGTTGACTTATAGTAATTATAGTAATTAGATGCCAGTGCTAGTCTTCTTAGTACAAAATATATAAAATAAATATAATATAAGAGACAACTAAATACAAAATTTAAATGTTGTAAAACATTTGATGTGTTGTTTTGTATGAATTTCATTGACTCGTATTAACATTTTTAATACTACCTATAAGAAAAGATATTTAATTACCTAAGTATGTCTTTAAAACATTGTAAAATGACAAAGTGAGAAGATTAAATTATGAAAAATAAAAAGTTTCTACAGTTTTTATAACTGCCTTTTATGTTTGTGTGATCATTAATTATTTACTTCAGTCAATGACAGTAACTTTTTTTTATTTAATATATTAAATTATCTACGTATGACATAAAACTAAATTTAAAAATAAGCCTCAAGTAATGTTTGTAAAAAAAATAAGAACATATTTCGTACGATCATTTTCATTGAGTGTTTAAATAGAATAGCTTACGCGTAGAACGAAATAATAACCCTTATATATACAAAGCCAAAGCTGTATCAAAATATCATGATGAACATCGAGGACAAAAATGATCACCAGTGACACAACAGTTATCGTTGCATCACAGTCACAGCTGTAAACAGGTTCCAGCTGCATTCCTGAGGGAACGCCAACGCGAACGATGATGGCTAATTACCTCCCGAGCTTGAACAGAATTACCTTGAACGATGTCGCTAAGAATCTAGCGTATGCTACGTATGCTATATTGGACACTAGACTTTTATCAGTTTAGTGCTGTTGACATTCTTTAAATGCTTACTGTGCATTTAAATGGTAATATTTAACTTGATTATATATTTGAGGCCGTCGTGGCGCAGCGAGGAACGGAGTGTCTTAACACTAGGCTTGCTCTGCCTACCCACCTGTGTGCGGAAACTGATTATATATTTTTTCTATGATATAAATATTGTTGTTTTTTCGACAGTATAATTAATGTTAGAAGAAAGACAAAAACAGTTTTAATATCTAAATAAGTTTACCACTGCTCTTGTCGATAAAGATCATCTACAACTTTAGAATACCCTATTAGTTATAAGGTCGTCACGTAACAAAGGTACGGCATGTACAATCGATGCCACATACTCGTAATCATTCATAGTTCAATGTTCTAATTAAGAATTTCTTGGCACTGTATGATAAATGATAAGATTATAGATATAAAACATTTCTTGACTTCCTGTTACATCGTAGCTTTCGTTCATTATCACGTACACTATCTAATACGAGTAAGTTAAATACAATTAACTCAGTATTATATAGAAGAAGGAACAAAAATATTTATTGGAGTAAAAAGCAAAAATGGTGACTTTTCTGCAAAGCTTCTTCTTTTACATATATACAGCTTTGCAGCTTATAAATATAGCTGCACTTATATAGTACAGTACAGGTTATCGTAATTGAACCGTTTATCATGCTGTCATTAGAATGTTAATTTTAACTTAATTAATACACGAGTTTATTTATAACAAAATGTACTGAATCTTTGTTCAGTTAAGTTCAATAATATGTGATTTATCATACACGTATAGACAATTCGCAAAATTTAAAATAATTTTAGTATAGAATAAAATTTCTATAAATATTGTACCTCAAATCCACTATCCAAACTAAAGAACAGGTTTCCTGCAGCGAAATTATAAAGTGAAATAACGCATACCTACTTTATCAGCATAATTAGCGTTATTAATAATCGCGGAGAAATGCTACGGCTGTGCCAATTTTTCCGAAAAAATGTAATCTTGTAAGATGTACACGATTTAGCGCATTCCGATCTAAATATACGTGTGACGGCGCGTGACGCGCTGCAGCTGACGCGGCGCCCACGTCAGCGGTTAGCACCCACTGAAACACGCGCCAAGATACCACCATCATCGACACCGAACTCTATCTCATCTTAAGTCAAATAAAAAAAAAATCAGCTTCACGCTTTATCCCGCACACAGCGGAGTAGGCACAAGGAATCTAGTGTTAAGACACTGTTTCCTACTTTCAGCCTATTTTGCCTATTTTGGAGGCATTGCGTGTTGAGTGGCGGAACTCAGCGCAGCAGAAGAAATTAAAATATAAAATGTAAATAAATATTTCTATTACTCGAGTAGAATCGAACCCACTTTGTGCCCCTGGGCCACGACTGGCCTCATTTTAATTCAACTGAATTGTTTTCTTTACTTGCTTTGATTTTTTGTACAATACCTACTGTGATATCTTCAAAAATATGTATTTATTTTAATGATATGATAATAACTCCTTAGTAGATATGCCGACAGATTTTTATCTAAATCGTGTTTGGTGAATTCATTATTATAACATTTTATATATTCTATTTAATACTGCTCTTTTATTCCTATTGACGTTTCAGTTTTTACAGTAGAAGATTTTTTATTACATTACCAAGAGAATATTATGTAATTAATATATATAATCAGTGTCAGACGGCGTACTTGAGCGAGTTATCGAAGAGCAGGCTGCTATCTTTATCTGATAACCTATTCTACTCTACGAAGAAAGTTAATAATGTGATAACGGATTGAAAAAGATACACAATCTATAGATTTATATATGATTTTTGTTGCCTTTCTATTTATTTAAACTTTTCTTATTAATTTCTGCCGGTCGAGGCCAGTCGTGGTGCACAATGTCTGCACTCGAGGAAAGGAAATATTTGTTTAAATTTATATTTTTGGAAGGAAATATTTATTTAAATTTACAAAATACGACAGGAACGGAGTGTCTTAACACGAGGTTCCCTTTGCATATCTTGCTGTGTGTGGGATACATCGTGAAGCCTAGGGTCTAGGGAATTCTGTTCCCCACTTTGTTTGTTGAGTGGCAGAACTCAACGAAGCCCTTTTTTGCTTTGGCACCAGAATGAAATCAAAATATTCATAAACAATAGTTTCAGTGATTTCCCGAGTGGGAATTGATCCCACAACCGTCGCGAACGCTTGTGCCCTCAACCTCAAAGCAGTATATAAAAGGATAAATCTCTAATTACAGTTTAGGAAGTTATTTTAAGTGTAGAATTATAAGTATGATGAATGAAATTTATATTCATAAATAAGCCTTCTTGTGCAGTTCTCTTGGATACCGGCAAACCGGCTCTGTGACTCATTCAATCCGAGCTTGGACCCTCCCCCCTACTGCCGATCCTCAAAATATTTTTGTATGACATGAAATCTAAATAAACAAAAATATAAACATTTCTAAATAGTTTAAAATTATAACTTCAATTAGGTACTTTTGATTTTCTAAAATAAAGTAAAAGAATACCAAGAATACTTATTATACTTTATACCATGTTATTATAGGTCTAAAATATATACAATAGAGGAAAATATAAAAAAAACTCTATATACATAAGTATGTACCTACCTAACTTCTGGAATATGTAAAGGCTGACTAATCGTTGCTAGACATTAGCCCGACAAGTCTCAACTTGAAAGCAAGGCGAGCGCCCTTCGGACTTCGCACGATAACCTCTGCCCGCTTGTAAGGAACATACCTCGGCCGGATTTATTTTACATTAAATACTTGTTTTTGTGTAAATAATATAAATGATGTATTCGCACAGCAACGTCATATAAAACAAGTTATTTTTAATGATTTCTTTGTTTTGCACATTATATTTTAGCATACGCCATACTGGCTACTTATTCATAAGTATAAAGATTTATATAGAAACATCTATAAACTATTTATTAAAATTAATTAGCAATTTTTGTTTTTGTACTTCATTGCTCGGTTGCCGAGGTGGATCTCAACGCCGCGCATTATCTCGTTACCGGAGCGAGAAAATGAAAAATAACAAATACTCATACTTATAAGTAAACGTATAAAACGTTACATTAATAACATTACGAAAAAAACTTATATTTTTTTGAATTTGAGAAAAATTAAATTGATGTCTTTTTTTCTACAAACGGATTTTATATAGAGTCTGCTTATTTTCCTTAATCATAATTGAACAAAATGAAATCTCAACCACAGTGGGCGCCAAAGTTGACCCGCCTACAAACAAAATATACACAATCGTTGATTCCATTCTTGATTATGTAAAATCATTGGATTAGGTTAATATTTGTAGAGCTCAGATTCTTTTGTACCTAATTAAGGTACTTCTTCGTTTTATATTATTTATTTTAACAAGAATTTCAGAAATAGATTTACATGCATTTACATACAGATTTACAAACGTTAGCAATAAAAATATAGGACAGTTCTATAAACCAAAAATAAAGTTAAGGGGTTTTACTGCTTAAATATCTAATTTCTTAAAGATCACATATGTAACCAACTGATAGACGAATTTCCTGAGCAATCAAAAGACTACTTAAGAATATGTCTTATATTTATATGAGTATATAATATAAATTGAAAAATTAAAACAGAGAAAAAAAAGCGCTAAGGCCGTATAATGACCTCAGGCCAAAGCAAACAAGTGTCGGGTGAAACAGGAATTGACATGTTTCTGAATCACTTAGTAGGGGAGAGCAGCGATGCAGTTTGTAGCTGAAAATGACCATAGGGTTTACTGGGAGCTCAGTTTAAATTTATTAACAAAAATGATTTTTACTCGTAAATTAAAAAAAAGTAATATTTCAAAGTAATTTTTTACGTCTCATCTATGACTGTGATGGAAGGGTAACTTTTTCTTGAATTCAAAATAGCATTTCTTTTTTTAAACTGACTGACATAAAGAACAGCCATTTTGCCATTTTATATTTATTTACAACTCATTCCTTAGTATTTATCTGTCTAGGATTTCTTAGTGTTATCAGAGACATTGTCTTGTCATATAGTTCAGTGATCGCACTGCGACGGCGTCAGCGACACTGGAGGCGCAAGCCTTCTGACCTGTAATCGCGATTGACGTCACATGCATGAAACATATTTGATTATCTAATAAAACACCTAGATCTATTACCATTACAAATATTTTTTTGCCGCCATTTAAACTTATTAAAATCGTACTTGACTTTAAAAAATATTTCACAGATAAACTCTATGTCACTAACACGATTAAAACTTATCAGTGTTGTAGAGAAATGTCAATAGGTTATAGCGCTAATTATTATCATCAAGACTTATTACATATAAGGTAAAAAAATATAATCTTTAAAATATTACTAATTGCATTTAAAAGTAATAATTTTTCAATTTTCAATTTGTCTCTACTTAATTATGATAATTAATTAATTTTATTATCAGGTGTAGAGACGGCAGTCACGGCGCGTGCGCGATGACGTGACGGATACATGTATAAGTTCCAAGCGCGACGGAAGATGCGCTTGCGTCAGAGGAAGCGCCTTTTTTAATGGCTGAGAGTGGAGACCAGGATGAGATGGAAAAAAGAGGAGCGGAAATACTCGTTCGTCTGTCAATGTGACGACAATGCGGTGCTATTTGTGTTAAACGAGCGATTTATTTCAGTCAGTCATGGCGTGAATGTCCGCAGCGGAATTTCGGCCGTGAGGAATCCGATTCCGTTAGGTTGTTGTGCGAGAGAGCCGCTGGTACAGAGGAGCCGGCGCGAGCGGCCCGGGAGTCGCGGCGTGGCGACACACTAGATACTTGTTGCCGGGCAGACGTCGGAGCACCACCGCGCTCGTCTCTATCGACAGTCGACACAGCACACAGCTCTCTCGAATGCCATTATTTGCACAAAAGGAAAATTCGAGATACGGCTGAGTCATTGCCTCACTGACGCTGATGTCATATTTCGCTTAGCAACACAATATATTTTCCAATTAAAGTGAATCAACTTTTCAGCGCATTGAAAGTGTCGCTTCTAAAGGTGACGATGCACTTTCGTAGGTCTTACCTTGAAAGGTCAAGCACCAACAGGGAGCACCGCCACGATCAGCGATCCACACGGAGCTCACTCACTAGTTCTAACACGCAATATCCAATGGAGAACCACACAAGACCGACAGAGAGCTGGACGTCACGAGCGAGTGCGCTGCTGTGCCAGGCGTGCGTCATCAGCGTCGTCGCGCGCTCACGGAACTGACTGCGCTGGCGTCCCATTTGGGTCACTGTCATACGGTGGCCGGTGGAGGGGCGGCGCTCGGTGTGACGGCGCGCGCTCGCCTCTGAAATATTGGCGTCTCGCGAATATGTTTCATCGACGCGGGCGTTTTCCCTCCTTGACGCGCACCAATGTGCTTCGCGGCGCTATAATGCTCGTGATTTTTGGCGGTCGATGGTAATTTGCAAAAAGCCTCACGTCGTCATCTTATTGCTCTAGAATAATTTATACACTCACAATTGTATGTAACAAATGTAATCAGCGCTTATTTATTATATATTTTTGTGTTTTTAAAGTTTCATTTACTATACCTTAATAATAAATTATAGAGTCGTTTTCAAAAAATATTTATTATATTTCTTTGTATATTCTAAGATGTTTGGTAAAATTTGAATTATAATACCTGTAATTATTTTATTCAATAGAGTTAATATTGAATATTCAAAACAAAATTAATATGCCTAATTATATTTTCCAGAGAAACAGTAAGGCAGCGTAGAGTCGAGCTCTACGGAGAATGTTATCTATTATTATATATCTATACTATGACAAGACATTAAGAAAATGTCTCTACATTGAATCTAATATAGGAAAAATTGAATTGTAAAATCATTATTTATAATATTAAATGAGAATCATATGGTATTCTATTAGATATTATGATTTTTTAAATTTTTTTGTACACGCACATCTCCGGAACCACCTAATTTCTGCTATAATTGATGTGGACAACTGTCACACCTGTCGTAGAATTATTAGAATCCAACTCATCTACAAGAAATTAAAAAAGGCCGTCATCTTGTTTAACAAAAACATGATTTTATTGGCTTTTACAGCGACACCAGGTGGGTAGGGAAAAGGGTACTCTATCCCCGAAAAAATTGCAAGCACTATATGGCTGCTTGTGAGGATGCCGACGGTGGTAAGGGGATCCTGCGGAACTCGAACCTCTGCTTTTATAAGAAAGCTTTTCTCGATACAGGAGCTTCACGTCGTGATGTAAGGCTCCTGTGAAGTGAAGATGCCGAGGTGAGGGATGTATGGCATAACGTGTTCAGGTGTAATTTTTTTAATTAAGTAAAACTCAACAAAAGAAGTTGTTGCAAAATGTGCTAAAAAAGAAAATGTTTTGGATTTTTATCTATTTCTATAGTCCGTCTTATGAGTCATAGTTATGACATACATACGTATGTTCGTGCGTGTTTTATGAATGCTTCCTACTGACGCAGGCGACGACGACGTGGACAATAATAAATACGATTATGTTGTAACATTCTGAGATTCATTTAGTAGAATTTATTTGTAAAATGTTATAGCATTTTTTCGAAGCTATATATAGGTCCTTACCTATATATATAGAATAATCAAATATTTTTTAAGATACTTTACGCTACAGCGCGGGGCAGCTGGTAAGTATGATTGTGTACTGTAAAATTGAACTTTCAAACACATACAAATAAATGTAAGTACAGTAACATACAGTTTGTCGTTAGTCAGTCAGTAAACGTCAGAGCAAAAAAAACACCGGAAAAAAATATGTTAAAAATAATAAATAAATAAGACATTATTAATTCGCCTCCGAAAAAGAAACTTGTTTATCTCAAATCAATTGGATTTTATTATTTGTCTGGTCGTAGAAGAAGGCTGATGGATGAGAAGAACTCTTCTGTCATTTCATCCGGAAATTAATAGGAGGATTGTTAACACAAAAAAATGCATGTTTTGGCCGAAAAGTAATGTTTTGATATCTATTTTAGTTATACAATAGTACTAATGTGCTAAAACTGGACCGGAATTGGTCAATAAAATACAATATAAATCTAAAAAAATAAATAAAATTTAATGGTATGCCTGTGATTTCAAAATAATCATGTATTTAAAAAAAATAAGTGCATATATTTACACGTTACCAAAATACAATCAAACAGTTTTTAAATGTCGGTCTGTCCGTTTGTCTGTCTTTCTGTTTGTGTGGACTAATCTCTAGAACAGCTAAACAATTTTTTATAGGACTTACACTGTAATATACAGTATAATCGACATTCAATATAAAGTGCTCTGATATCGTTTATAGTAGCAGCACTAACATCGCGCGTAGAAGCGACCTCCCGTATAGAATGAAAAATATATATTTTGACCCAATTTTTTTAAAATATTTAATGAGTCGAAGTTTCCCAGCCATAAAGAAAACCATACTTGTCTTTGTCATATCATCACATGGATGACCGTAGACGAAGACGAAGTCTATTGAGGCCGATTTGGAGCTAAAGCCGTAGTATTGTGTTAAAATGTTAATAAATTCTAATTTAATATTGAGATACCAGGACAAAAATAAAAATTAAGATAACATAAATTATATTGTCAATATTTATATTATTTTAAAAGACGAAACAAGAATCAACCGAACAGGTGATCAAATGGATCGTTAATTAAATTAATTGTTGTTTATTTGGTATAACTTACGATTGTTCATCACCGATGAAGCTGAGAATTCAATTTTGTATATATTCATTCATAATCGATCCCCGGCGCCGCTTTGTCTATTAGAACTTAGAACGAGAAAGTTCTCGAGTCCAGTAAAAATGTGGAATGTTCCGGTGATTCATTTAGAATGATGACCTTCGTGTGAGGTCGCGAAGTGAACGGCTTAGAAAAGTTAAACGTGTATTTTGGTATAGGTGTGTTTGTTTAAAATAATTATGAATGTTTTTATTAAATATAAATCAATTTATATTTTATATAAAGTTATATATATTTTTCTTATTTAATATTTTATATAAGTATTTTGTACGATTATAATCAGATAAGTAAGTTGTGTTAGTGTTTTTACAGTAAAAAAGAGTTTTTAGTCCTTAGAGTAGAGTCCTTTTCATCATTATAGCGAGCGAAGCCTTCTTCTTTTATGCATTAATTAATACGCTTGTTCACACACTGAGACCGAATTTTGAGGGCATTGCGTTTTGAGTGGCACAACTCAACGTCGCGTTTTGCCTCGTTCCTAGAGCGGAGAAATGAAAATATTAAATATTTCATTCTACCGAGTGGGAATCGCACCCACAACCGTCATGTTAGCCCCTGCGCCATGACGACCACACAAATATTTAGGTACACATAAATACATGTATGTGATTAAGACAACTATAGTATGTCGTCATAGTAACGTTTGCGGCTCTACTCTCTCGGTCAATCGTGATATCAGTTTAGAACTCAAAAAGCTTTCTCTATATCAAAACTCAGCAAAACTTCATTGTATAACCATGCATTTATTGGAATTTAAGTTGAATTATTATTGACATAATTTTAATCGAATATTTTATGAAAATTACTACTGAAATATCACAAAAAAACTTGCCGCGTTCGATACTTGGTAAAAAATTTGAGATGACAACTAAATCATTGCTAGTTGTCGCGCAACATTCCAATATTATATTGAAAGTATAATATAAGAGAGGACATTCCTTCTTGTAGAAATTTGTATTTAATTTTATTTTATATAAAATAGAATATCAATTTACTTCTAGCAAAATATGATAATACAGTTAGAGATTTATTAAAACTTCTTTATTTTAATTAATTATTCAATTGACAATGAATTCTTGACTATAATTTAGTATTTACACCTCTTAAAACAAAACAATTATTTAATTTTATGAAATTCCATATTTATAATAGCTTTTGTATATTATGTAAGTTATTGAACCCAATGGTAAATCCCTCTCCATTTCCTTTTCCTTATTCAAGCTTTTAATTGCTATCTATATCTCAAAAAAAAATCTTGGGTTAAGAAGGACCAGGTCCCCTTGACTCAAGAAATGAGGACTCAGGTCCAAGAGAGGAGGTCCCTGCATTGTATTAAACGTGAATTAAATATGTATAATTTAGACACTAAGCTTATATAATTCATTCATCAGCTTCACGCTGTATCCCGCCCACAGTAGAGACACTCCGTTCTCCACTTTCTGGAGGAGCCGATTTTTGGAGGCATTGCGTATAATTCATTCTATACCCCTAATTAGGCACTTTTCACCTTTTAAAATATAAACACGTTAATATGTACAGTGTACACTCATACATACATAATGTCACTCATACATAATGTTTCTAGTACCTAATGTCTTTCACGCTTATACACATACATATTTTCATTATAAAAATCAACTTTTCTATAAAAATCGTAATTTTCATACAAATATGTATTATATTTTATACTCATACTCCCTAAGGTTTACTAATGCAATACTAATCAAGAGATTTTCTGATATGAGACCCAATAATATCAAAAACAAATTAATAAGAAGAGATCGTAAAATGAAATAAAAATATTTAAAACATTCATATACTTACTTTTTTTCAGTAATATTGAAAATTATTTAATTATATACTTAATAAGTCTTGCTCTTTCAATTTTATATTTGTAATGGAAGCAATAAGACAATTAGTTTAATATCTTCTTATTGGATATAATTCACGGTAAAGGAAGTAAATATTATATTTAGGAAATAAAAAACAATATATTTTAGATCGTAATGTAAAAGATTGTAGCGTTACACAGATTATAAACTTTTCTGTCTCACTCAGTCGCTCCTCACGCTTATCAATAATAATGGATACATATCGCGAATGCCTTTTGTGGACATTCACATTGAGCTGTTGACCTAGCAACAACTCAGATTATTTTGTTTTCTTTTTTTAACATTCGTTTCTCATTTTATACGCAATGAAATGTAATGATAGAAACCTATATAAACTGTTCTGTTATTATTTATTTGAAAAAAAAATTGCGAAATATTTATTTACATGCTTATTAAAAATTATAATTTTACTTACTGCTATAGAGAAACTAGTCACTCAGCACGGCGATATTAACTTTCTAGCCCACGCCACGCCACGCAACAAACAACGCACAGCTTCAACGATATTGCCTAATAGCTAAAACAGGCTGAATAACAAACTGTATAAGTCATTCACACCACTATTTGACAACACACGAGGAGTGACGCAGGTAACTGATTGAAAAAAGCGCGGCAAAATAATGGCTGGCTGGGCGGAGCGAGGCAGAGGGCGTAGCGCCCTTAGCGCCGCCCCCTGACTCACCAGCGTCCGGTGCCTGCGCCTCCACCACGTGACCTCATCGGGTGCACAATCATTATGGATTTTTATTACGTTTTTTCTTTCTTTAATTACCTTTACTTTGTAAACTATGATCGGTTTCGTCATGGCTGTCAAAGCTTTTATTACAATTAAACTAATTTTAATTACTCTTGGCAGAGCACTCTATCAGAGCATCTCGTTCGCCTCGACGTGGTATGTCATTGCACTGTTAGATATAATTAAGCGAGTCCAGTACAAAAAACGTGAATATTTTTTTTCTGTTATTGGCCCGCCAATATTCAATGTCGATAGATGAGTCATACATAGACTTGTGTACAAATCATGTTTTGAAGTTTTTCAACATCCGTGACCAATAAATGGTTTATAAACATTTTAAGAAATAAAATGTTCTTAAATGTATACGATATTGAGGTTATTTCTATGTCGGGCCATTTCTAATAAATATGATAGATCTTAGATTTATAAGCACAGCCGTGGCGCAGAGGCACAAAGTGTGACTGTAAAATAGACAAAACTGGTTCGAAGTTCGATCCCCCCTCAAGTTAATAGATGAAATATTTATTTAAAATTATATTTCCATTTCTTCGCTCTGATGTCGAGGCAAAAGCGCGGCGTTGAATTCTGCCACTCAACACGCAATGCCCCTAGAATTTGGGAGAAAATGGGGAACGGAGTGTCTTAATATTAGGTTCCCTCTGCCTACCCTGCTGTGTGCGGGATACAGAGTGAAGCTGATTTTTAATTGATCTATCCATATAGAGCTGATAGAATTTTTATTTTTTTTATTTTATGGCTACTTAATAACATAATAGCATAATTAATAAAATATATCGGTTTGTTGTGCATATATTTCATAGTCAGTGGATATTTGTATACTTCACAAATGATAAGTCTAAATTATTACTAGAAATGTGATATCCTGATAAGGTGTACTGCTACAGGAAACTGTTAGCGATAAACAATAAGAACGTACTTTATTTATGTCAAAATAGTATATTTTATGATTCACTATTATATATTTTCATGTTGAGTAAATTCATAAATTATAATAGAATTTAACTATTTAATAAAGTCGTACCTTCTTCCCCTTATGCTTCTTACCTTGGATCCGCTATGCATGATTCCGGACTCTGGAGGCATTCATCACTATGTCCAAGGCTTGGTAGGCTGGCGGGAAAAATAGAGAGAAATCAGTGCTTTGTTCTGCGATAACAGCTCAAGGCCATAATTTGGCCGTTCTTTTGTAAAATAGCAAATGCTAAAGCACAGAGAATAATCTCCAACAGCGTCGGCTGAGATGATATGGAATCGTTATTCGACGGCCTAAGTATTATGTAGATATAAGGAAAGTGCCTTGTTATATCTTTCCCTGGAGTTACCCCCGGACGAGCACAGAAGCCATGGCTAGATGTCGTAATACAAAATTTGAAAGACATTGGACTAGCCACTGAGGATGTTGAAGACTGTACAAAGTGGGTTAAGTTCTGTCAAAAGACAAAGCCTGGTGACGAATACCGAGACTAGTGCCAAGCAGAGAAAGATAGTACATGACTATAGATTTTTTTTTAAACAAAAATATTTTAATTAGAAAGAGAAATGTTTTAATCAGAGAAATAAATTTTATATTTTTAAATATAAATTATTGTAAAAAAAATATAAAAAAATACATCCTTCCGAGGGTGGGACAAAGGTCCAAGCTTTCGGTGGCTAGGGCCTCCAGAGAGAAGAATCTCACGACATGCGCTGTCTCAAGTAAAACTGCTTATTAGGTATTTTTACACAATTATAACTTTACCTTTTTAAGAACCAATGTTAACTTACGTTATAGAGAACATTGTGAATGAATGAATGAATATGAATTATTTTTGTTTCGCTACTCTAGTAGACAAAGCACAATTAACATGATATATTTCGAATGCAATAGGCAAGCGGAGAATGGAATGTCTAGACACTAATTCTCACTGTATACTCTGTTAGCGTTGGCTTCTGAGCAAAGTAAAGCATGATTGGTTGAAAAAACTATTGTAAAAATATATGTTTACAGTTTTCTTTGTTGAGAATAAAGTTAGCGGCTCAGATTATTGGTCACCGACGCTGCCAGCCCCTTTTTTCTTAGTATTGACAGCGCATACTAACAATAAGGAGGAAAAAAAGCGAATAATAATATGGAACATCATAGTATTATTTTTATACTGATACAACGATTAGTTACCATCTGTAATTATTAAAAGAAATAAAAAGGTTCCATTGCATCTAAGAAATGCCATTGACTATATAAATATCATATTTATTTGCCAGTAAAAATATTGCAAGAGGTAAAATTTAGCAGGTAAATTTTGTTATTTATATTGATGATGAAGCTTTTAACGTAAGTTCATTGTAATGGAGCTTTTACAGAAATATTAATCGATATTTATTGCATACATTGTTTAATTAATTTTATTAAATTACAATATAAAAAACATTTATTTTAGTTATAGTGAATGTAAAAGTAAGTTTTAGATACGATAAATTTAAATAAGAACGGATTAACAACTGAACTTATTTTAAATCAGTTTAAAGTATTTGAAAAATCTCAACCTAAAACAGGCGACATGGCGGATACAATTTTTTATTTAAGTAGAACATGCAATTTGTACGTTGTACTTAAAACTTGGATTACGGTCTTTTTGACTAAATTAATGATAAATAAAAATTAAATTAAAATTAAACTGCGTTTCAAATTTCATCAAACTGCTATTGCGTTTTATCAGACAGGACTCATCTACACTCCAACCCAAGGGTTGGTGTTTCACCAAGGTGAAGTATATCATTTAACGCATTCATGAAGTACATCTTTAAACAGTCACAAAGTGGAGAAAAGTATAATATTTCGCGTTGAGATAGAGTTTGAGCTTCATTTTAACCGTCAATGATGTCTGTGAATAGGTATATTTACCAAAATTGTTAAGATACAGATTGTCTTCGATATGCTCTACCGTAGTCCATCCCACACGTCCAGTATTATCCAAAAGTTTTTAAATATCCAACGCCGCTGCAAGGGACTTAAACAACACACTACTCCATATTCACCGCAAGAAGTAATATTTGATCAACCAGGGATCCGGAAGTTATGGTCTTCAGGCTACTGACGATGTAAGAGGCTCAAGATCTGATGATAAAATAAAAAAAAATCAAATTTTATGTATTTATATAAAAATCTAGAAACTTAGTATTAAGGTACTTTAGCGAGGCAAATATCAAAATGACNTGGTCTAACCACCGAGGACGCAAAAGATCGTGCAAAGTGGAGTAGTTTGACTAGGAAGGCAGACCCTGGCAATAGCCGGGATTAATGCCAGGAAGAAGAAGATGCTCTACCGTAGTCCATCCCACACGTCCAGTATTATCCAAAAGTTTTTAAATATCCAACGCCGCTGCATGGGACTTAAACAACACACTACTCCATATTCACCGCAAGAAGTAATATTTGATCAACCAGGGACGATGTAAGAGGCTCAAGATCTGATGATAAAATAAAAAAAATTCAAATTTTATGTATTTATATGAAAATCTAGAAACTTAGTATTAAGGTACTTTAGCGAGGCAAATATCAAAATGACTGGTTTTAATGTTAATCTTTACTATATTCGTATATGGATTTACTATATTCGTATATGGATTTTTTTGAGGCCAGTTTCATTCAAATTTATATTTTTATTTTTTCGCTCTGGTGTCGAGGCAAAGCGCGGCGTTGAGCTCCACCATTCAACAAGTAAAGACCCTAGAATTCGGCGGAAAGTGGGTAAGGGAGTGTTTTAAGAGGTTCCCCCTGTCTACCCTGCCGTGTGCGGGATACAGCGTGAAGCTGATTTAATTGTAAATTTAAAATAAATCTCAGCACATATTACGTGCACTATTTAAAAATTAACAAAATGTAACGCGGCCGCATGCGATCCGAGCTCCGGCCGGGTGCGGGTCAACGACCGCCAAACTGCGAGCCCGCCATATTGGATTCGTCACGGCGCGCGCGCATTATGTCTTCTGCACCGCTCCACGGCTCCAACATTCATATCTCCGCGTGGCTCTTCAAATATTTAATTAATAATATAATATGTTTATAAATGACGCTAATAGATAATAACATATATTTATATGGTATTATAAAAAGAAAAAGAAGCTTCGTGATTTAGCTTTATTGTTTGGTTTCCTGTCAGCTTTAAACAAGATATACCTATAAATATTTTTTTGTAGGAAAATGTCGTTGTTATCTTAAAAACATTAATTCTATAAACTATTGCTTAATTTTTTTTATTATATATTTTGTACACATAAGTATAAACAAGTAGTTAACGTTTATTTTATAATTGTCAATAATCAGTATAATGTCTTGTTCTTACTTACACCTGTATTAGTCTACGCCTATGTACCTAATACTTTGTTGAAACATTTGCAACAATTTTTAAACATGCGTAAAGCATTTGCTTTACGAAATATCAATTGAAATATATCTACAAATATTGAAAAAAAAAAAAGCAATAATTATAGAAACATATTGATAAAAAGATCAAAAGAAGCTCTACCATTTTGACCAGCAACGTGGGCGTGTAAAAATCGTCATTATTGGTCACTTAACATCCCTGACTTCCCAGATTAACTGGATAAATCATCTTGGAACACAATCTCTCTAAATAAACACAGGATGTAATCACTTTGACATTAAACGACATCTCACAAGTTAGTGCTGTTCTTACCTGGTCG
This sequence comes from Heliconius cydno galanthus, assembly GCA_036379175.1. Lineage (NCBI taxonomy): Eukaryota > Metazoa > Arthropoda > Insecta > Lepidoptera > Nymphalidae > Heliconius > Heliconius cydno. The sequence continues at coordinate 25,990 of JAKRZM010000700.1, read as the reverse complement.
CGTGCGAATAACTGAATAATATATCCATGAATTAAAATGTTTGGATTGTTAACTTAAAAACAAGAATTAAAACGTGTAGACTACAGCTATATATAATATCCAAAAAAGGAAGGTGACATGACATGACACTAACGCAGGTTAGTGTCATAGTGTCATGTTTTAGTTAAATATAATTACAAAGGTTTTATGTATTAATCCGTTCGCAGGAGGCATTGCGTGTTGCCTGGCAGGCTCCACAATTCGGCAGAAAATAGGGAAAGGAGTGTCTTAACACTAGGTTCCCTTCATCTACCCTGCTGTGTGCGGGATAAAGCGTGAAGCTAATTTAATATATCGCATGTAGGTGACATTCCGCTTGCAAAGGAGAAACTAGTCGGACTGCATTCAGAGCCCGCCCTTAGCCGAGGCTGTGTACCGTTGTTGCTAGTGCGATTGCGGGGATTAGGGTTCCAACTAAACACTATTGGAAAATGGAATTTCGCTTATATTACAAAGAAACGTATTCTTAAAAACGAAAGAATGATTTGTTTTGTACATTTAAAGTGTCTGTCAAGTAGGTTGTTCTTCGTATTGAAATCAGAAAAAAATATTTTAATAATTGTTAAAATATAATTAAAAAAACCTAGATATAAAATTACAATAAATTGATATTTTTTTACTTTGAGAGATAATAATAAGAATCAATATGTAGTATTTAATAAGAAATATGTTGTTATAATTTAATACCTACTTATAAATGTTCTAGAAAAATTCTGAAAGAAATTTGGTCGCGATTAGACAACCCTAATCGCACAATGAATCTAACAACGCTTATAAAAGCACGATTCGTCCGTAAGGCTTCTCTAGATATTGGCTTAGCTTAAAAGAATCTCAATTTAATAAACTTTTTTTGAATGCTGTAAGTTACTTTCTAAGCTTAAACACCTTGTTTTTTAGCATAAAAAGTTTCATGAAAAAATAAATTATTTTTACTTTTACATATCTTGCAATTTTTGATAAAAATCGGTTTTCTACTTTCCGCATTGCGTGTTTGGTGGCGGAACTTAGCGCTTTGATTCATCAAACCGGGAAACCAATTATATTCGTACAAATAAAAAAAACCGCCTACTAGAGTTTGAAATATTACTTTTAGTTAGGCTAGGTACTCCTTTACTGACCCCGTGGTTCCTCAAGTGGGAATCGAACTCACAACCTGTCCCGTTTACAGTCGCACGCTTGATCCCTGTGCCACGAATGACCTCCGAGTGTCAAATTCTATTTTTAAAATATCAAAAGTTATGTATACTTCTTATGTGGGTACTTTATAAATTATTTTCTATTTACTTGAGATAAATTAAATTCTTTTATACAACCTTAAAGGTACACAAGCAATATATTATATATACCTTTACTTTATAGTACGAGTATAAACTCGTACCTGCTATTTCTTTGAATAAAATTTAATAATTTTATTTTGGGGCAAAACAGCCACTATAAATGTATACGGTACTTAAATCAAAATATATTCAAAATGAAACTAAATATATTAATATCTTTCTAACATCGCAGTGCTTATGAAATATAAGGAGGATATGAAATAGAGGTATGAATGACCGGCCTTGAGGAATGCCGTCGGTGTTCATTGTAATATTTGCCGTAGAGGTGGCGAGGCTACTAGCTGTCGCCATTATATCTAAAGTTTCATCTGCAGCTAGCATACGACACACTTTGATTCGATCTAGCTTTCGAAATATCTTCACGATGTTTCACTACCTTAAAAATATCAACTCATGTGTATAGTTTCACGCTGTTTCACGCAAGTAGCGGGGTAGGCAGAGAGATTCTGGATGCATTGCGTGTTAAGTGGAGGGACTCAACGCCAGGCTTTGTCTTGACACCAGAGTGCAAAAATTAAAATATTAAATAATTCCTTTCCTCTAATGGGAATCAAACCCACAGTTTGTCGCATTTACAGTCACGCTTGTGCTCCTGAACCACGACTGGCATCAATATTAAGATTTGAAATATATTTAATTGTTAATATATCCTGCCGCGTGCTTTTGTATCAAACATGCGTGACTAGGCTTACGTAGCGTGACCAAGTAACATTTAATTTAATATAGTCTTGTTTTTGAAGTAATGGAGAAACAAGGATTTAATAATACGTACCCTATATGTACGGGCAATCTGTAGGAATAATTATTAATTCGTTATTCCATACGTTACCGGCGCGTGCGCATTTGTGTGTGCGTGTGTTCTTATGGAAACTATGAAATAAATAATATTTCTATTTCATATATAATATTTCATTGGTATTCTATACATTTTCCAGTTATTGTATAAAATACCGAACTTATACAAATTGCCGGTAAAATCATTATACATGTAAAGAATTGTTTCTCATCACGATATTTATTACACAAAACCTGTATAGGATATGTATTTTAATATTCTAGGTGTACTGTTCGGTTATTATTTCTGCCAGAAGAGAATCCTTATTTCAATAATAAGCGAAAGCTACCTAATCTTGGCTCGTTTGCTCGCTGTAGGTTGTAATTTAATTTAAAAGTCTCTGTGCGCTGATAAAAAGTTACTCAGTGAGTATAATCGAATTTATAGAAAACTTATTAACATTGATACTTGTTAATATATTTAATCGATAATTCGATATTTGAAATTAAAAAATAAACAAATCGAATTTAGAACCTCCAGCGTTCTGAAGTCGGTTAAAAAAGATTTGCGTCACTGAAGCAAAAACACTAGTTTCCTTAGTTCCACACTTTTAATAAAGACAGAAATAGCAAAGCAATAAAGTAGCAAAAATACATATCTTCTAGAATAAAATTGAAACATCACGAATTCTATATATTGTATTTAATATTTGTTAAATACCCTTTCAATCGCGCTACCTCTTGCACTGTCGTCATTTAAATCGTAGAAAGGGCATGGGCGTATCTACAGATGGATGGACTACAAAGCTAACAAGCTTTGAACAGATACCATCGTGTAAATGTTTTTTTTTTTCATTTTCGGCGCCAATTTTTTGTTAGTTAAATTTCTGTGGTGGGCACCATACTGTTCTGGGGTGGGCATGGATCACTCGGCCTTCCCTATTCCTACGCCCATGATCTTAGATAGGTCCGTATATCATATTAATTTCGAGATATTTCATTATTATAAGATATTCCTTTATACTTATCAATAAATTTCATAATTAAACACTTAAATTTTCTCTACAGCCATAATAAAATCCAGATTATCCAAACGAAAGGAATTCTTAAGTCGTTTATAATAATGACACGATTCCCAAATTGATTCACCCGTAAGAGTACGGTAATGAGTCAGTGTTGCGTGATGCGCTCATTTGCTGAGATATACTTACATACATACATACATACAGTACACACATATATATATAAATACATACAAACATACATACATAAATACATAGAAGGCGGTGTGGCTGATGTATTAACTTAATTGTAGAGTCATTGCATTCGTAACTCATTCTTAGATATAGAAAGCGGTGTCTTAAATGTTTCCTATACGCTTTTGTAGTAGTATCTATATAAATATGTGTATTTGGTAATTTTCTTTAATTTCTAAATCGTTTTTCTAATTAAATCATTAATATTTAAGATATTAGTTTAAAGCTGTTTTATTGACAAATATATTTATTATTTAAAAAAACGTTAAAATCACAATTTTATTCATTAAGTAAGATTTTTAATGAAGCACGTGGCTAAAACTTACTTCAAATAAGCTCTATATACCTAATTGAATATGAAATATTTTTAACTTAACAATATTGTGTTTGAAGACATGTGCTTACAACACATGCCTTCAAACACAATACTGTTAAAATCTTTAGTATTATTGAAAATTAATAAATATTATTTAAAAAAATGTACCACGATCTGAGACATTATTAAAGTAAATGAGATGAGATTTGATTTATCCAATAAACTGTAGGAAGAACAAAGCGTCAATGTCCCAGCCTCAGACCGTAACGAACGTGTAACGTTACATTCAATTTAAAATAATAATTCTTAATTTTATTAATTTGTGTTGCTTTAATTAGTTTTATACAATTAAATTTCCATTGCGGTAAAATAAAACAAGATTATAACCTCTCACAATAAGCCATCTTTGTAATTAAATTGTTTTTTTGTACTATGATAAGTCCTAAAACTTATAGTTAAAAAAGTTAGTAAAGAAATAAGGAAGTGGAATTCAATTATAAGCTGTGATATGTCGGCAACAGAAAGACGCCATATAAGGGCTTAATTAACTAAGCGAGAATAGAGACGAGGCAATGAGATCAAAGACGCAAGACGGCACAGACGGCCCGCCAGACGCGTGAAGGTGCATGTCCGGACATGGCGGGGGAGGGGGCGGTGGGAGTGCAGACGGCAAGGGGGGGGGGGGGTGAAGGCTGCGTTACGTCACACCGTCGCATCCGGGTTCGCGGCCGCCGGCTGCGCACGCGCCGGCTTCTACTGCCCGAATACTGTTCTTTTACAGGTGAACCTTTCACTTGATTAAAAATGCGAAAAATCAAAGTTCTTAGTATTAGATATAAGTAATTTCAAAAGATATCATTATTATGCTTGAATTAAGATTTGTAGGAAGAATTAACTTGTTAACAAATGTCTGTATTCAAGCTGAAGATTTTTTTTTATAATCAATCCCACATAAGTTTCTCTCACACAGCCTGTCGGCTTGTTGCTAAGTCACCGATCGGTGGTCGCTGGCTGCTGCGGCAGTCGGAAATTGTCTAAATTCTAGGCCAACGTTCCGTAACCGTGCCTCGTCTCTCTCGCACAGCTTAAAAGCCTGCATTACGTTATATCTTTCATTTCCTTCTAAGTTTTTTATACATGCTGTTACTTAAGGCCGCAGCCTTGATTGTTTGTGAGGATGTAAATGTAAGGTTTTATTATGAGATTTATAGCATGAATATTTTTTTATTGTATTAATCAAATACTAAGTTAATGTATCTTTTTAAAATAAATAATAAGCCTATTATATTTTTATTTAGAGACTTGTGTAGAATTTAAAGAAAATTTCAGTACTTGTAAAATAGTATTCGCACACAGCAGGGTAGGCAGAGGGCACATAGTGTNTCTTTCATTTCCTTCTAAGTTTTTTATACATGCTGTTACTTAAGGCCGCAGCCTTGATTGTTTGTGAGGATGTAAATGTAAGGTTTTATTATGAGATTTATAGCATGAATATTTTTTTATTGTATTAATCAAATACTAAGTTAATGTATCTTTTTAAAATAAATAATAAGCCTATTATATTTTTATTTAGAGACTTGTGTAGAATTTATAGAAAGTTTCAGTACTTGTAAAATAGTATTCGTAAATTAAATCAAATTAAATCAGCTTCACGCTGTATCCCGCACACAGCAGGCTAGGCAGAGGGAACATAGTGTTAATACACTCCGTTTCCCACTTTCCGCCGAATTCTTGAAGCATTGCCTGTTGAAAGGCGGACCTCAACGCCGCACTTTGCTACATTAGCAAAGCGAGGAAAGAAAAATATTAAATATTTCATTTCCCCAGTAAGAATCGAACTCACAACCGTCGCACTTGTGCCCCTGCGCCACAACTGGCCTCAAATCAAAAGCTCTATTTATTTTGTATAATCTTATAAATACTAATTACTGGCATTCCACATCTCATGTCCACATCACACGGTGCTGGTGGTAGCTGGTGATCATCCAATAGTGCATTTTTCGCGACCACAACCGGTTACCGAAAGTCGCGGCTAACGGCATAGTTGGTTCGCGCGGGATCGTGGGAAGAGCAAGTTCCGGCTGTGCCACTTGCCACGCCTTTCACCGAGCAAGGTCGCTGCGCGGCCGCGCCACTTTCTTTTATATAATCGTCCCGTTCAGAGGAATGCGACACCCGAATTTATGACGATGACGTCACCTGTGATTCATCATCATGGCTTAGCAATGGCTAGGACTTGCGCAGGAGCAGGGTGACGTCATAGTGCTCTGTATTTGACGCTATTTGTGTGTGTTTTGTTATATAATACAGGATGGAAAGGAGATATTGTCAAATTCATTAAAATCCATCCTAAAAGAATGCAATGCAATGCCTCTAGAATTCGGCGGATAATGGGGAACGGAGTGTCTTAACACTAGGTTACCTCTGTCTAACCTGCTGAGTTCGGGATACAACGTGTAAAGCTTAACCTAGAATAATTATAAATAACAATCTGTAAAGACGCTCTATCGAAATATAGAAAAAATAGCTATTTTTAAACTGTTTTTTTAAATTAGTAACATTATAAATTAGAACAAAGAATCTTTAAATATCAAAAAATATTTTAAATAGAAAGTACTTATCTATAATATTCACATATAGAAACTCATAGACAACTACATCCGGATCATTGCGGAACTGAGTGCGATATCTTACATCATCAAAGATCGGCTGTAGAAGTGTAGACACGGCCAGCATACAAATAACTTCCGTAAACTTAATAAAATCATATTTTTTTGTAGGTAAGTAAGCATTGTGTACAGCTTTAATTTAAAAATAAGCCTTTTCATTCTATTAATATACAGGTTGGAATTGTCAGCACCACTTTAAATGAAACCACAGTTTTAACTACTCTATAAAAGTCTAATATAATTCGGAAAAAAAATAATTCCCAAAAATGAAAAAGTTATTTTTTCAAACAAAATAAATAATAAAATTCATTGAATTCTACCACTCTAGACGCAATGTCTGAATTTCTCATAGAAGACATTCGGCGGAAAGTGGCGAACGGAGTATCTTAACACCAGATTCCTTCTGTCTACCCTACTACGTGCGGTATACAGCAAGAAGCTGATTTTTTTAACGAAATAAATGATTACTATAAAGTACAAGTGCTATTAAAACAAAAAGAATAAAATTGAAATTTAAGATCAGATATTAACATTTTTTTAAACTTAGGTCACGTTTTTTTTGTGGAACAAAAATCAGAGCAGATAATTAAATTAAATCACCCACTCTTCTTCACAAGGAATTTGCGGCAATCGGACATGAACACCGCGAATGAGGCAATCGGAAATTAATGACTCTAGCCTCTAGATTAAAAACAACAACAACAAACAACAACAACTGAACAAACAGTTCAGTTCAGTACACTACGGTCGACGTGTCGTGGCCGCCCTGAAGTTAGATTTTCTGGACTTTTGCGCATTGTACACTGGGGAAGAAAATAATCGAATGCAAGAAGCTTCCTAAAATAAAAGTTTAAACTATCTTAACTTTACTTCAGGACGTAATTAATTCTCTCGAGTGGGGATCGAACCCACAATCGTCGCGTTACAGTCACCCCCTTTTGCTCCTGCACCACGACGGCCTTTAATCTTATAATAATTTGTATTATACTTGTATCAACATAATTTTGAATTCTGAATATTTTTTTGAAAATTAAACATTGGTGCAGAGGCACAAAGTGTGACTGAAACGCGATTGATTGTAGGTTCCACCTCTACTCGAGTAAATGAAATATTTATTAAATTTGTATTTATTTTAAGATACTTACTTTTATTTCTCAAATCATAATATACACAAAATATACTCGTTGTTTTCCTGCAATTACTGTCGAAACAGTTACTCCTAGTATTTTTTTCTATTCATCCATTGATTACACATTTAGTTTAAATAGAAATTATTTATATTTTTGAATTTAATGATTTATTATGAAGTAGGAAAATACTCACCAATAGTGATATACATTTTACTTTAATGTAGATTTTTTCCATATTTAATAGTCGGATTTTTTAAAAATTTAAAGCGCTTACAATTTGTTATCTGTCCTATAACCCATTGTCAAAAGTCAAAACTAAAAGTATTAAATGTCATTTAATGTCGTTAACGTACTGTGCAGTGTATTTATTTCTAGTGTTATTTTTAATACTACCTGATGTTCGTCTAATATAATTAACAAATGAAATTCACATTCAGTGTATCAATGTCTCAGTGATATTCACAACTTAATTGTAATTGTCTAGTATATTAACAATTTACGGCATTTGTTAAGGTTGTAACTTCAAAAAATATTTGTAAACATGGAAGAAGAATTTCCCATAAACCCCCAAAAAATATTGCGAAGTTCACAATTAAATAATAAGACATCCGTTACGTAAGTATTGACCTTAAATATACATATTTTTGTATTTTGTACACACATTTCATAGATTTTTTTTACACAGATGTACCAAAGTTCCAGAAGGATTATTTGATTCTAAAATTGTAGATAAACATTTTAGTAAGTTTGGAAAGGTTGTCGGGATTAAATTGTTGCCTAAGAAACAAATGTGTATAGTGGAATATGACCAACAAAGCTCAGCTGAGCGGGCTGTTTTGAATGCAGGAGCTTTTGATGGTTTTATGTTTGATGTAACACGTACAAAGCCAAGGGTGTAAGTTTCGTATCATATTGGCTATTTACAATTAAAGAATATTATCTAACATGTGTATAAAACAATTGATGTTATTTTCAGAAGAAGAAAGAGTAAAAAAGATGATGATCCCGAGTGGTTACCAGATCCAGAGGTTGAGGAAGAATTAAATGCAATGAATGGTGCACCAACTTATCGACTTTCTAGACAAAAAAGTAAGTTGAAACTAACAAATGCTGTATTTGTACTTAATTAGAGCATTAGTGTCAAACCTGGCAGTATCTCAATGTATGTTATATATACTTGATCTCTATTCTAGGAGATTATTAAACCAAAGTGAGAAACATCTCAAATAGATATCAATCAACAGATTGATGTCTATAACACAACAAATAATGGCAAACAGTTGAGAATCAACTAATAGAACTTGAAATGCATAGCAGCTTTACAATATTTTTTTAAATTGTTCTTACCACTGTTTCAGCAATGGATGTTGATACTACAAATGTTCAGTCAAAAATTAATAAATCACCCATTCGAAAGAAAACTTTAACAACAACTCCCAAAAGGGTCAAGCAAGTTGTTCAGTAAGTTAACTAACCATTTTTTTAATAATTTATTTATGGATAATCAAGATTACATTAGAAATATAATTCAAGTTCTAACTTTGGCTTGGCTATTGTTTAAAACCAGACACCAAACAAATTATCAACCTATTGGTATATCTCCAGTATTAGCTGGTAGTATGTTAACTTGTACAAATATAATAAAACCTGTATGAAAAACTACTCAAGTGAAATTTAGAGCTCAAATTATTATCCCGAGTGCAACTATATAAGTCTCCGATTCTTTTGTCTGTGAAGCTGAGAACAACATATAACTCAACATTTTACTTGGCTTCCATTTCACATTTATGATTTTAATGGAATACTTTATAATTATACTTCTATTTGTATATTAATATGAGAAGGTAATATCCATATTATTTGTTTTCAAATTTATGATGACAAAAGTGTATGAAATTGGCATATTTGTGGATGCTTACATCTATTGTTCCCCACTCTAGGATATTTTTTGAAAAAATGCATTAGAAATATTTCAATTAATATAATGACCATTTTTTACTTCAGAAAATTATTTTTTATATATAAACTTATTTCAAAAAAAATTTTAGAAAACAACCTACAAGTGGTATTGAGTCCCCAGTGATAGTGACCACTGCTGCAACTAGTCTCAGTATTATTGAGGCAGCTGCAGAATTACACAAGCTTAGATCAAGGATATCCACAACACCTGATGAAAAATGGAGGACATTAGATGCTAGAGACAGGTACATTTTGTGACTTAAATCTTCACATTATATTTGTTTATTTTTTGCTTTAGTTTTTGTTGGCAGTGTAAGCAGAATATTTTTTTTTCAGCTTCATTATGTATCTTATCAATAACTCTATTTGGCCTGATTGAGCTGAAGCAACTGCTAAGACACCCATTCCCTAGTGTCTGCCTGATTTCAAGACATTGAGTGTTAAGTAACAAATAACAAACTTTTTCTTACCATAGGGAGGAAATTAAACGCGACGGTTTTGGAATCGATTCCCACTTGGTGAATGAAATATTTAATAGTTTTAATTTTCTCGCACTGGTAATAAACCCCACTAATTCACATTCTGGCTTAGACCATTATATTCACACCCTTCTTTCCTATTTCTTTTTAAATGATGTACTTTTTTATTATTTCAGAATTTTAAGAGCTTGGGGTGGTGCAGGGTCCAGAGTAAAAGTTGGTGGTGCCACAATAGGCACATGTCCAGACATGTGCCCTGAAAAAGAATTATTACACAGACAAGCTGAACACCAGGTAAATTTACACTTTTTTCCCATAACTTAACACCATGCTTTGACGTACCAAAGCAGGATAGTGGAAAGAAATCATTCTCTCAATTATTATTGTTACACCTTGTTAAATAATATATTTTTTCTTCACAAATCCAATTCTAAATTTTCTAACACCAGCAAAATTTCAGTTGTAAATTGTTTTCACTTTTTAATAAATCATTGTTGAATGACATTATCGTTTCTGATAAGATTCCTCTTATCGTTAAGTTCTCCCACTCCACCAGATGAAAAAAATAAAATATCTTGACCCAAGGTTCTCCTTACCTTCCTGCTATATGGGATTAAAAACATATAACTTGTTTTTTTTAACTTCACACTATAACCCAATTATAGCACGGCAAATAGGGTTAACCTATAATTAGAAGACTCAGTTCTATAGTTTTCAAATAGGTATAACTCTCGATGTCGCAATAAGTCTTTTAACCAGATTGAGAAAATGCTCCTTTTAATTGAACACATGCATGTTAAACGACTAGGAATGGGGATTGAACCTACAACCAGTTGGTTTAACAGTCACACCTTGTGACCCTGCGCCACAACTGGCCTCAAGAAAGAATATAAAGCATAGCACATTTCTTTATTGCAGGTTATGACATTAGAAACAATAATAGATTCAGACGGTCTCTTAGAACCGTGGCGTGCAGTGAAACAGTACAGCCGGAGCTCTGCCGACCAGGAAATACCAATGTGCTATGAACTCAGACCGGCCACAGTGTTGATGAGAACCTGCGCTTATTTGTTACATGAAATTGCAGATACTAACCGACAGGTGATTATTTGTTATTTTTTTGGAATATTTATTTTGTAAGTCCTATCATAATTTTTTTTATCAATAATATATTTTATTGTTGTGTGGTGTTAAGTTCCCCTAGTTAACATGCAATATCTTGAATTTGGGCGGAAAGCGGACAATACAGTTGCTTGACACTGTATTATCGCCGCTTATATTATGTATATGGGATAACACGTGAATTATTTTATTAATAAATTAATTACTATGAAAAATTTAATTCATAATAGATAATCTAAAAATAGTCTATTTGAATTAAATAACAGTGACATCTATTTCATGTCTGTGTATTTCTTAAAAATATATTTTTTAGGTCACCCTTGCTGATTGGTTTCATTTTATGTGGGATCGTTTTAGAGGAATCCGTAAAGATATTACGCAGCAAGCTCTATGCTGTGCAGGTAAATCCATATATCAATAAGAATAAATTAGATTAATAACTTAGTTCATATTACGAGAGGATGGCATGTGGCTGTGGGTTCGATCCTCATTCAGGGGAATGAATTATTTTTCTTTTGTTTGCTCTCACAAGACAGAACACGGCGTTGAGTTTCGTACTTTAATGTAATGTTACAAATTCGGGCATGGAGTGTATCGATTAACTAAAAATTAAAACACTAATGTTCACTTTTTATATGTTTTAAGTATTCTTATTAAAGAAAGAAAATATTTACAAAACGAAGCGGTCGCGTCCCAGGGTCTGACTGCAAATGCGACGTGTGTGAAAGAATGAATTGTTTTCGTAACTTCACCCTGAATACAAGACATGCATGGAGTTTCGCCACTCTACATGCAATGTCGAGACAAGAGTGTCTCAAGACAGAAGACAAGAGTGTGAGAGATTAGGACGGAAATTAAAGAAAAATATTATTATTACAGAATCTATTCGCATGGTGGAAATATGCGCCAGGTTCCACGCCCACAGCGCGGCGCGCCTCGCCGACCTCGAACACACACAGTTCGACCAAAAACTTAATACTGACAACCTTACAAAATGTCTACAAACATTAAAACATATGTATGCCGATATCAGTTCAGAATTTAAGCCAAATGAAGCTGAATTTAGAGGATATGTAGCGTTGCTTAATCTTGGCGATGCGAATTTTTGGTGGGAGGTATGATTGCATTTTTTAAAGTGTTATTCACACCTTAAAGCAACGAAAAACTTATATAAATTTTAAAAAATGTATATAACAATTTGAATGTGGGATTTGTACTAGAGTATTTTGGAAAGTTTAAAACCAAAAAATCCCTACATAAGTACTAATAATAAAAAAAACTATAACAATTGTAAAGTTTCAGCATAACTCGAAAACAACATATATATAGAGCGCTTGGACGAGTAATATACTCGGGCTTGTGCCTTATGCTTTGTTAAAATTTTTAAACATTTCTACATATTTTATCATATTTATTTTTTAACTTATCATCTTTGTATTTTCACAATTTTCCATATTTTGTGAAGTAAACAGAGCAAACCTGTATATGATCGCCGTTATTATGACGACAAGGCCTTTGTACGGCCTTTGTACCGTTTCCATCCTGTATTTAATTTTATTTGTTTTTTTTTGCTTTTGTAATTATTATTTTTTTGAGGGGAATTAAAGAATGGTTATTATCATTATTATTACAGAGCTTTATGCAAATTTTTCCCTTCTTTTCCAGATAAAGCAGCTACCGCAAAATATCCAAAAATCGGAATCTATTATATTTGCTATTCAAATATACACGGCCCTAGATAGTAACAATTATGTAAAATTTTTCCGTCTTGTCCGTGAAAGAGCAACATACTTACAAGCCTGTATACTGTTAAGATATTTCAATGACGTCAGGGCTCGAGCTTTAGCAAGAATAGTAAAAGCTGCTCCAAGAGGTGGATCCAAGTACCCAGCAGAAACTTTACTCAATATTCTATCATTTGAATCAATGGAAGCCATGAAATCATTTATCAACCATTATGGAGTGAGATTTGCAAAAAATCAAGAAGAGGAACTTGCAATTATTTTGAACAGAAATGTATTCATAGAAGATAGTGATCCATTTCCTCTTTCTAGAGCAATAAATACGATAGAATCGAAACGGAAAAGTACTGTAGGTGAAGTTATATCTGGGGGAATACTTCCTCAATATGAATACACTAAATACCCAAGCTACACAAGTTTTAACCAGGATGGAAGATTAAAAGAATCCGCTTTAACAGCTGAAGATGTTGGATATGATACTAAAAATGATAGCTACAAGGATGTTGCAGCTTTGAGATTAGAACTGCAAAAACTTGTACAAGGAAAGAGTTTTGGGATTATCGAAAGATCACAAGAACCTAAGAAACCAGTAGTACCTAGTAGTATGCCTGAAGTCAGTCATAAAAGAAATACGGGAATGGGTCTCTTTTCAAAACCAATAAGTGATACCAGTCAAACTAAGTTGTTTCAATTTCAACCAGCCATACAAGTTGCGCCAGTCGAAGCTATTGATAATTCACTGGAAAAAGTTTTGGAAGAAAGTAGAAAAGATATTTTTACATTTTCTAACCCACAAAAAACAGAATCTAATATATTTTCAGCCAATCTTAGGGGAAATTTGTTTTCGACGACCACAGGTGCACAATTTGCTTCAGAATCAAATAAAAAACAAAATATTTTTAGTAAAGAAATTGAAGCTAACAGAAATTCCAAACCATCAACTAATTTATTTAAAATGGACGATAAAAATGATGTATTTAAAAATTCTACTACAGCTATTAATAATTCTGTGTTTGGCCAGTCTTCCGGAAATCGACAAGACGATAAAAAAATATTTGTCGGTAGCAACACAAATATATTTGCCAAAAGTGATGGTGTAAATAGCAATAATTTGTTCACGCAGTCCAGCGGTAGCCTATTTAAAAATAGTACAGAAAGTTCAGAAAGTACAAGTATATTTGGAAAACCAGCACAACCCTCTAACCCTATTGGGCTTTTTGGAAAACCCCAAACGAGACCAGAAAGTATATTTGGTAGTAAATCTGAGATTAATACTTTACCTAGTTATGAATCGCATCAGAATCATAATGGTAAATTGGAGGCAACATCTCCGGGAAGTTTATTTAAAAATGCAAACCAACCATCTGATATAAAATATAACATATTTCAAAGCAAAAACAAAATACCATCCGTTGCAGATAATATTTTTAATTCGGTTAACGCTCCTAAGAGAATTTACGACTTTGATTCCAACGATGGTGTTTCAACAGAAAATATATCTCAAGTGGACGAACAGAGTATTCTAGAAGAACAAAAAAGGCGACAACAAGAGAAGGAAATACAAGAAAAGCTAAGAGAACAACAAAGAATGGAAGAAGCGAAACGCGCAGAAGAAATTAAAAGAATTGAGGAACTGAAGAAATTAGAGGAGAAGAGAAAAAAAGAGGAGGAGAAGAAACAGGAAGAGTTAAAAAAGAAATTAGAACAAGAAAAGCTAATAGAATTAAAGAGGAAAGCAGAAGAAGAGCGAAAGTTAGAAATTAAACGCAAACAGGAGGAAGAGCGGCTATATAAACAAAGAGTTGATAATGAATCTGTGGAGCTTGTACATCAATTGTTAAATGAAATTAGTAATGAAGAAACCAAAAATATTTTTAAAGATGAAAGCGATTTACTCAATAGTCTTGTAAAGTATGCAATAAAAACAAATGAGGAAATTTGTGCTGAGGTAATCATGGATATGTGTAACTCTGAAGTGAAGGCTATTATATTTAGAAGGCAAAAGATAATGGAAAGGTGGTATCGCGTTTGGAGGCAACATTATATGAGAAACAATAAAAGGAGAAGCTTATTAGAAGACACTCCAGTGTGGCTTCCAGATAAGACCTGTCAAGAGGAGGCGTCGTATCTACATCGTTCGATAGAAGAGGCTGCATTGCAAAACATGAACGCTATCCACCGAGGATATAAATTCACGGGAGAGTTAAGATTTGCACCCTCTCCGAAACCATACAATTTGTTAGATATAATTAGATCTCCTCTCCTCAAACGCATGAAGCAAATAGAATATCCATACGATAAATGTTTCTTTTGGAAGCTTGCTTTGGTGTCACCTGGTACTAATAAATATCTCCATAGAAAAGTTAACGTTGAAAATTGGCTGTGCGACGTTTTCAGTGACAAGAAACCACATAACGTAAGCAATAGTCTCATATACGTCGACAAACATTCTTGGAATAATTTAATGGATTTTGCATTATCAGTGAGCTTGGTCAATCAAAATAAAATGAACATTGCCAACGAAGCGCTCAACGGCGCCAATGGATTGATATTCTATGTCACAGAAAAAGATAATAATTACATGAACACAATAGAACAAATACTGAAACATAAATACAAATACCAAATTATACCAATTGCTGTTGTGGTAGCTGTAATCAATAACGACGCATTTCATCTCAAATATCTTAATGAAAAATTGATGGCTTACAAAAATAATGAAATTATATCTAACTATAAGATTTTCTACGTTAAGCGGCCGAATGTTGAAGATCTATTAAACACATGTACCAAAAATGCTATTAAATGGCTCGCAAAAAACTATCCCAAGCCTCCTCCTCTAGAAATAGATAATCTAAAATCTATATGTCAAAGATATCTCGGCAACGAAATATGGTGTGGATTAAAATCTCAGAATGATCCACGAACTGATGCAATCCTAAAAGATCTGCCAAAATTAGTGATGTGCTACAATAGAGCTGTAGATGAACTGACTGCGGCGATAACAAATGAAGATCTTTTTAACTATGCCTCATTTCCATTAGAATTTACAAAATATTTAGACAGCTCCTCCCCTTATCCTAAGCCATACGAATTTATAACAAGTAATGTTAAGCAATCTGACAATGCCAGTGCCATAAAACTTATCATGCAAAAATTGAAACTACCTAGTCCAGAATCAGGATTTTTACTAAATAGTGAAACCAACATGAAGAATGAGATCCGGAAATATTGCAAGCAAATTAGTTGGTTTTCAAATCCTGACCATGTCGCCTGTAAAGTAGTTGCCCTCTTGCCAAAGGAAGTATCAGATGTTAATATGTCGTTCCATGAATTTTATGAATCCTTTGAGGGCTATGACTTAACTGATTTGTTAAATGTTATTGTATATGAAAAAATAAATAGCTTAAACAATTTTGAAAATAGATATGCTATGTATAAAAAATCAGTTTTGGATGAATATTGCAATATTTTCTGGATGTATGAATTAGATGTTTACTATAAATCTAAACATAAGGCTGTAGAATATGAAGATGATATGGATTATTTGATCAAAGCGAAACGACGAAAGATTGAATTTGATTCTATGGAGCATTTAATGTTAGAAGATAAGGACTATACAATAGTTGAGGAAAATATAAATAATGCTGAACAAAGTATCTCCGCATATAATTCATGTAAGGATGCTATGTCACAGTTGGAAATTAAATTAGATGAGGAGAAAAAGAAATCAGAGGAGCTTGAAAATTTATTAAGATTAGCACTTTCTAATGTTTAGAAATATGTCATTTAAATATTTATTGTTATAAAATATGAATGCATGGTTTTCCAATGTTTCTAATAAACAGAATGGTAAATAAATATATTTCTTGTAAAGGTTATGTTTTATTTCAAGTCATGTCTCTTATGCTATGCTACTATGAGGCCATTGTGGCAAAGGGGCACAAAGGTGTGAACGACTTTATTAATATCTCCATGCTTCATTTCTTTCAACTCTATGGCCAGAGTTGAGTTCTGCCACTCAGCACACAATGCCTAGAAAAACTGCAGAAAGTGGGGAACACTGTCTAAACACTAGGTGCTATATGTGGGATACAGGCTTAGGCCAATTTAATTTTGATACATGCCTCTTATTTATTTAAAACTTAATTACATAGCTGCTTAAAATATATAAAATATTATCATTTACATAACATTTAATTTCCTTACAATATTTTTTTATTTTTCTGCAAATATGACATTGATTTGATAATTACAAAAAAGAGAAAATATTTTCTTAAATTAATAATAGTACAATATTTAGTAACTATCTTTTTTCTTCAACAACTTTCAAACAGGCATCAACAAATTCAGTAAATATTGGTTCTTGCATATATTCATTAATTAATAATTCCGGTTCAGGTGCACCATCTAAAGTTTGTAATATTTCTCTTAGGCTAGGATTTTCTAAGCAATTCTTTAATTCTTTTGATTGCTCTGTAAAAAATAAAAAAAATTAAATCAGATACGGTTAAGGCATATTTCTTGTTGATTATTTATAGTTAAACCTTTGCATTGGGTAAAAGACGCAATTCATTCTAAGTCTAGTGCAAATCAAGTTAATCTAGTAAAATATGTTTACAGAAAAACATTAAGACTATTCACATAGTAATCATTGGGCATCTCCGTTTTCATCACATCCTAATACATTTTGAATAATATTTTAGCAAACCAAAGCTTAGTTGTGTCTCATGGATATTTTATATAGACTAAGAATGAAATACCTTTATTATAGATTGAGTTTAAATTCAAGACAACTAAATCTATTAAAACTACGTATTTTATATTAGAATCCTAAATTTATATTTAAAAAAAAATCTTTTATAATAATGACATTTTAAGCAACTACAACAACCTGCCCTGTGCTGTTTTGAGCTATTTTTCTATTTTAAAATTCAAAGTAAACATTTGATTCTGTCTAGATTACCTAATAATTTCAACTTTTTAGGATCAACAGTGTCATCTGTAGGATATTCATATTCTGAACTTGATTTTACTATTTTCTCTTCTACTTCTTTAGGCGGAGGTGAGCAAGGACTTTCCTTGTGAAGTTTGCAGCAAGCAACTGAACAACTTAAAGAAGAAATTTAATTTCATATACCATGTTTTAAAAAATAAGATAAATATGATAACATAACATTTTTAAGCACATACTACGGTTGTAAACACTTTGGGCATTTGTATTTCCCTTCTTCACCACATTGTGTACATTCCATATTATTAAATTGATAAATAGTCTATCAGCTATATTTTACTTAGTTATGAGAACCAATTATAAATATATTTATTAAAGCTTCTTAGGAAACACGTGTTTATTTCGTTGTGCTTTAGCGGAAAAATATTGTTTATTTTCAACTTTGACAAATGACAGTTGTGAATTGATATAGCTAACTGTCAAAATATTATAAACTACATAGATCGTCTAGTGTCTATTTTAAAACTGAAAGTCTCTCCACTGTACATACAAAAGCGTACAAATTAGGTAATCAGATGATATACAATGACAATCAGTAAACCTAAATTAACAAAGTAAAATGTAACATCAGCCAAAAATATAAAACAAATAATATATTTTTAAGTCACCGCCGAAAAGGAAACGACTTTGCCCCAAATTGACTTGAAACATTTTGATTTATCTGCTCTAAGATGTTTTTTTATGTCATTTCGTCCATAATTCAATGAGATACCAAAATAAAAAAATAAGGAAGTAGTGTAAGAAAAAAAAAATTAATTGAAAAGTTTTTATGCCTGTATAGAAACTCCCCGACAAACTTTAAGGGATGGGAACACTCACGGTGACAATAAATTGATATTTAAAAAAATAGCTTGATTTTCGAACTGTCAGACACCGACATATACAAACTGCTCTAAGTATGACACTTTTATCAAAGAAGTTTAAAGGACGGGCCAATTGACTTTACATTTGATTGATTATACGGACGATAGAATGATGAGTGAGAGGATCTGTTATTTTATATTTTACCGAAAATATATATTTTTATTTATTATAAGAAAATTTAATTGTTTTCGAGATGACTGGCAATTTAAATATTTTTTCTAAATATTCAATATATCGTGTAATTAATTTTAATTTTATATACAAACATATATTTTATATACTTAGTCTACTAAATTTAACTGATTTGTATTTTCTAGAATACAAATCAAATTTCAAAATTGTAAAACCCTTCCGATAATACATATATTTTTATTTACGATAATATAAAGTTTCCTCAATAGGTTGTTAGCAAGTTTTAATTTAAGGTAGCCTTAAGTTTAAGCTATTATACGATAACCATTAACATTGAAAAAGAAACAATCGATTAGAATTTTTATTTGTACTTTAATAATATATTAAATATTTACAATTACAAACACGTCACACATTTCATTGATACAATTAAATATAATAACATACAAAGACAACGAATAACATCTACGTAACATACTTATTTAGGAAACGCATAAAATTTGATTTCCTAGAGGCGAGGGTTCAAATCCCGTTACGTTAAAATTTTTATACGAAATAACACTTTAAAAAAGTTAAAAATATCTACGTAATATTATTTGATAGTACATACATAGCAATTAAATCATAATTTTTATTTTATTACTACAAACTTTTGTTGGTGGGTAGCACTTTATTGGCATTTCTCTATATACGAGATTTATGCTTATTAGAATAATAGCGTAATACGCATATTATATAATAACATTAAATATAATGGGATATATTATTGTCTGTGCTGTAGTCGTATTTTCATTATTTTTTTATTTATTTTTAAATTATTACATACATCATGAATTGGCAGTTTATTTTATTGAAAGTCGCAAAATTGGACGGAATACAAACAAAATTTTTGATCTAAATAAAAATTGAATGGATCTCGGCTTTCACTTGCCTAGTATAAAATATGATTTTTTGTATAATTTAAAATTATATGATTAAGTATAAGGTCTTTGATTCTATTGATGTAGATCATGTGTTTGATTATTATTGCATATTTGATCAAAAATAATAATATTAAGTAATTAGGTACTTTTTGATTTTTTAAATATAGAACATATTATGTTTTTTTTAATAAAATTATTGGAAATGTAATGAATATTTGTCTGTGAGCACCTTCCTTTTACTACTTCATTAGGACATCCTGAAGCTAGATAACATCCAACTATTTCCAGTAATTCCAACTATAAATGCTTTCAGTACCAAAAAAAACACTCGACAAAATTGAACAACACAACAAAAAACACAACATTAAATTAATTTATAAGGAAAAAGCTATCATAATTCAATAATAGTATCACAGTTCTTCATGTGCAGCGGGCTTGTTGTCGCTGATATAGTATGGCAGTGCGGGTTGCGGCGCGCCGTCGTCGGCGGCGGCCAGCGCCAGGTAGCGCGCGCGCATGTGGTGGGCGGACGACTTGGGCTGCCGGGAACGGGTGAAAATACCCTTCTTGTTACCTCCCACCCTTGTTATTGCTGTAAGGGAAGGAATTAAATTTATAAATTGTTTTTTAAGTCAAGGTATGCAAGGGAATTTAGTGTAGGGATGAACTGTTCGTCAAAGGCGCAATTTAGCTTGTTTGTCTGAGTCTGCAAATGAAAATACTTTATTCCAGCGAGTAGGATTCGAATCCATAACTATTGTATTTACACTCAGACACCGACCCACTACGCGGCTTTAAAAATATTTTATTTGCGTACTTTTTTAGATATCTATGTACCTACTATTATGCAAATGATATCCATACAGGAGACCTCGTCCTTTCATAACAAGATTTTTAATATCTATTTGTACTGGCTCTCCGAGTAAACAAACTACTATGCTAATAGGAGCGCCATATTGATGATGTTTGAATTTTAATATTTAAAGGAGCTATAAGAAAATATAAATATTTGTTTACATAGATTTATCGTGAGGGTCTCTACAGTGTGAGAGGAAATCGGGGCCATAATATAATAATTAGCGACCAAAGTATAGATTTTAGGTGCTCTTTAAAATATATATTAAGTTTCATCTCCACTACTCAAGCCGATCTCTACCTACCCAAATACGAAATTATCCTACTTAAACTTCTAAATACATTCCAGAAATGAATTGATGGCAGTTCTAATCATGATGGCATCTTTTAGAAAATTAAAGAGATTACATACATCGTTAAAAGTATTTTTATTATATAATAATAAAACGTCTTGTTCTTAATTAAATTATGTACATTAAATACAAAATGCATATTTCTAAATGTTATATTATTTGATATATCATTATTGACATATACATTCCTATTTCAAAGAAAAATAATGTTGTAAAATAGTATTGGTCAGTTAAGTGAACAAGCGAAGATAAATTATATTTAACGTTCCACATCATAATTAATTAGCTTTACGAATTGATTAGCTCATACATAAGTAGGTATTACTAGTATTAAATATCTTATCAGTTGCATTGTATTATCTCCTACCTGAGATATACCTACTTATAGATAGCTTGTTAAATATCCTCCTCTAGATACGAAACTGTTAGACATCGTTGCTATTTTTTAATATTTATTTTGATTATTATTACATTCTGTGTTTAGATTTGGCATTGTTTTTTTAAATCTGTATTTCAGCTTGGCAACTAATCATTTGGCAATATTGTAAAAATTTTGATATAATAATTTAGAAGAAATATTTTTGATAATGTAAAAAATAATAATGTCGCTATACATATAGGATATATATCCTATAATTATAACGGAATTCAATAATTACTTTGCGCAGTCTTGAAATCGGCGAAATTCCATATGAATTCTCCAGCGAAGAAGCCAGCCTGCCGGAGACGGTCAAACGCCTTGAAGTGTTCCGACATTAGGGCCACTTGGTACTCTTCTGACCACACGTATTCTGGCATCTAATACGGTAAACATAGAATTAAAAATATAGAACAGTTGATGAGTCATGGCCGCACTGAAGTTAGCTGTAGATGGCCTGCACAGACATGATTTTTTAAAACTTTTGTTTATTGTATTTCCGAGTAAACAAGGCGCAAAAGTTCAGAAAGCCTATCTTCGAAGCATCCACATCTCGCAAACCGCGCTGTTTAACAATTTTGTACCAATTAGTATATTCACTTTAATAACAGTTAGTAGATATATAAAATGCAAAAGTTTAACGGTTTAAGTATATTATCTTGTTAGAAATTTGGAAGCCTCGACATTAAAAAAAGATGACAAAAAGTTTTTTTAAAATACATAGGTACCTGGTAGTATCTAAATGAAAAATAGTAAAACTTGTCATCTCAGTTTTATAAACATATATTATAAACAATGTTATGTAACTTATATTTTTAAAAATATAAGTTAAATTAGCTTGGGGCGCGAGTTCGAATTCCGCTAGGTTAAAAAATTTATACTTTCTTTTAGAAAGTAGTAAGACGTTGCGTGTACCACTATTACCTAATATAGATAAATATAATAATACAGATACATATTACAATAAATATAATAAAAAATTACCAAATGCAATCCAGCAATAGTATCAGCACCATATTCAGTCATGATGACAGGTTTATTGTGCTTCCTGTGCCAGGCGGTGGCCTCGTCCGCGACGTACGCGGCGATGTTGAGGAGGGAGCCCGTGTTGGCGTACCAGCCGTTGTAGCGGTTGAAGCAAATTATGTCTAAATGTTGACCCTGGGTTCAAATTTTAATGTTAGAAATATATATATTTTTTATAAATTGGATTATTAATTTATTTGTGAAAATGGAAGTTAGCTTCCATATGGCGTTGTAGTAAGGAGTTTGATATATTTTGTCAAATTCCAATTTTAAAAATATACAGATAATCAATCATGGTAGCAATTACCAATATCTACATTTTATATTGTCTGTGTCAATTAATTGCAATCATTGCAAACACACATAGTGATGATGAAGTTGAGAGAATTTTGGTATGAAAATGACATAGAGCGCAGAGCAACGGGAATACTCTTTATACTTTTGCTTAGTGGAGTCTCCGTAGAAAACGGAATATATTATTCTTGCTTGACACCAATATACTTACCGATTTGTCAATGTAATAACTTTGTGCGATGGCAATCGTCACTGGTCTTGACAAATCCATAGATTTCACGTGCTTTACTACTTTTCTGAAACGAAAAACTTAATATTTACAAAATATTTTATTTTAACTCGTCAGTCTAATGATGACTGATTCCTTAATAGACGTTTTCCTGGTCTCGTTAATATTACTATTGAAATTTTGTTGTCTTTACTCATTTTTAATTAAATAAATTACTCTAAATTGTTAGTGCTATCCAGTTAAATTAGAAATCATTTTTTTTATAGGATATTATAAACAAATATCTTACTGAAAATAAGCGTCTGCTTTCAAATTGTTAGATCTGGGTTCGTTAGAGATGGACCACATGATAACGCTAGGATGATTCTTGTCACGACGAATCAGTTCCGTTAACGATTGCTTGTGTTTCTCTAAAAGAGGGTCGGTGAAAATACTGTAAAAGAAATATTATGACTTTTAAAAATATACACTAAATGACTTCGATTCTCATTCGGTGGGATTTAGGTTAATATTGAAAATTTAGACAAGTTTTAATTTCTTCGGTTCGACTAAACAAAGTATGGTTTGCTATCTAACATGTAATTTGTCGAGAATAGCCATAAAGTTATTGAAATATTAAGTATTTAAGACGCTAATTGGTTCGTTTGTTTTTTAATACCAACACTTGTGGAAAAATATTGAAAATGCATAAATTTTAACGACGTAAATACAATTTTCCTCATGTAATAAATAGAAATCTTTCATATTAATTATTTAATACTTAGAAGTAATATATGTAATACCACAAACTAGTACGCTAAAGATGGTTAAAACTCACTCTGTGTCAACGCCAGGGCACTCGTCGATGATCATGATGCCTTGCTCATCAGCAAGCTGGTAGATTTCTTCGGCGTACGGATAGTGCGAAGTACGGAAAGCGTTCGCGCCCACCCATCTGATGAGATTGAAGTTCTTTACCCACAATACTGGGTCCCAGCCTTTTCCACGTAACNGTCCGCTAGTAGTATAATATTTTCAATTTGCTGCTAATATAGAATGTCTGTTATATGCGGTAAAAGCGTAAAGCTTAAACATGACTTGGTATTTGATAACTGAATACAAGCCTACTAGTTTTATTTTATCTAAATATTGGTTTTAAGTTTTTCAACTAGGTATAGGAATTATTTACCGAAATCGTATTGTAATATTTGTTAAATATACGAGAAGTCAAATATTGTATATTTACTTTTATAATTGCCAAGCTAAAATATCACAAACATTTGAGTACATATTTTGTTTTAAGGAAAAAAAAGGTTTACTTAATAGTTTATACTCACGTCAGAGTCTTCGTGCATACCAAAACCTCGGAGATACAGAGGTTTTTCATTAATATAAATTGTAGTATTACTCCAAGTTATTGTCCTTATTCCTACTTTAAGTGTATAAGTATCTAATACTTTTCCAAGGCTTCCTAGTAGTGATACCTGAAAAAAAAATCGTATGCTTTATATCAACGATTAAAATATATGATATTTTTTATTTTTGTGTAGGTATTTATTATAAAATACATTACGAAAAGCTTAATAATATAAACATATTTTTTACACATTTTATGCATTTCTCTTGATGTTATAAGTGGGGATTGTATAAAAACTTTAAAAATTCAATCTAAGAGTTCTTTTGTTATACGAAATTCTAAAGCTTCTTCTTTTCGATTTGAGAATGAGAGCATATTAAAAAATAATGAAGAAATAACAGCTATAACATGAACATACCTTCAACGTATATAAGTACCCAGGCTCTGCGTGCATCAGGTACGGCCACCAAAAGTTAGCGTTACCGATTTCTAAGAGACCAGCGCAATCGTTCGATCCTGATACTTGTGAACCGCTCTTATCAAATAATTGGATCAAACATTGTACTTCTGCTATAGTTCCTTTGTATGTAATATTGTAAACCACGAAACCTATAAAAATTGATAAGATCGTTAACAGTTACTTATTGTTATTACAAATTAGTTAATGTCAAATTCTATTTACGTTGAAAAGCAAACAAAAACGAATATATGAAATTATCAATTTTAATTTTTATTAAGTAAGTAAGTATAACAAAACTCTCTAAACCAGGAATGACCAAACAGCCTCGTTCCCATGAACCGTTAACTAATTGTTGATCCGTCACTGCAACTCTGATATGATCGTTGCATTGTCATTCGCAGTTGTTATAAATGTACGTACCTACTGGATAATATATTCAAGGATTTCAAGCAAGCACCGTGTCCCATGGAAAATGTAGTTTTTAACTTCACTTCTCTATTTGGCAATAAAAATACATTGTTTCGAGGCATTGTGTGTTGAGTTGCAGAACTCAACGTGCTTTTGCTTTGGTACCAGAGCAAAGAAATGGAAATATGAATAAATAATAATTCATTCCCCTGAGTGGGAATCGAACCAACACCCGTCGCGTTACAGTTACACACATGTGCCCTTGCAGACGGGATCTTTTATAATATAATAGTTATAATTAGATAAATTTGCTTAATAAAATCTAGTAATTTATTGTTATGTGTATTTTTTGATTCATTTGTCAATGCAGAATGCACACAACTAGGTATATTGGGCTAAGAGCTAAATTATAATAATTTCGTTATGTTCCTTAGCAAGCGTTGCTTACTCTATAAAAAAGACTTACTGCACTGGATTCATAATTGCAGGTAACTTACACAACATATAATTATTTCTACTGAACTATAAAATAGGGTTCCATAGCGAAAAATTGTATTCTTTAATTATTATGAATAAAATCTTGACTTAAAAATATCTATAATATAGAAACCTATTGCATAAATTATATTATGACTAATTAGGATAGTATGTAAAAAAATTAAACATATATGGTGATTCTTTTATCTTTACAATATTTAACATTCTTTATTAATTGTAGGATTTATTGCACAATTACTACATACAATGAAAGAATAAAAAAATATTATTATCTACAATTCTAGATTCTTTTTACTGAGTGCCTTTTATAGATTACTAGCGGCCCGCCCGCGGCTTCGCCTGCGTGAACTACGTTAT
>JAKRZM010000699.1:5886-24457 GCA_036379175.1 Heliconius cydno galanthus | reverse complement strand
CCACACAGTATGGTAGGTAGAGGAAACCTGGGGGCCTAGTATAGGACACTCCGTTCTTATTAAGACACTTCCGTTTTCCACTATCCGCTGAATATTGGATTCCGTAGTGGTGGTTTAGTCGAAAAAAATATATTATATTTTATTTCCTCAAGTAGGAATCGAACCCGCAACCAGGCGCATTCAAAATATATTTTCTAGGTGAATATAATTATGTAAGTCTAGTCTAGTCAAGTACTAAACTAACAGAGTTTCATTGTTATACCAATATGACTGAACAAATTACTTTTACATTTTTATCTCTGGGCAGTTCTGATGGTACATACTCAAACTTTAAGAATTTTACTTTGTTCACAGTTTTTCTATTGCATAAATTACTTAAATCTCATGTTGAATAAAACATATATGAAAATAACAGTTAATACAGCAAGATAAGTTGAAAAATGTAAAGCTTTTAAAATGAAGCAGGCAATAATATATTTTTATACAATAAAATTTAAAATAAACGAGTATATCAGAACATTAAAAATATGAGCTATTATAATAAAAATACTAAAAAGAAATAGAGAAAAACACAATGTCTAATACAACTTACCAGCAATTTGAACTCTCTGAGCACTCACTTCAATTTTTAAAATCGAATTAAAATATAATATAATGAAAACTAAAATCAAAATTTGTATTAAGCGCAACAGCATTTTCAAGGGAAACATTTTCGCGATTTATTTGTTTTTTTCACATTTTTCGTAACACTTGTTCGTACGTGACAAGTTTACATAGGGGTGGGACAAACGACTGTCGCCGTCGAAAGTCGACCACCGACTGCGCTATGCAAGGGTAGCATCCCTTAAACCTCCCCCCGCTCTACGTGATACGCACGACTTATTTTATTACTTATATTTTTCTTTAATAATACTGTTTAATGGGCCTTTTTTTGTTTTTTTTATTGTCTTTATTAACGTTTTGTTAATGTTACTTATGTGTACAAAGGTGTGTTATAAGAATATATATTTAGTTTAGATTATAAGTGTATGTTAAAAATATTTTGTATATTCATTCATTTGAATTCATTCACTTTACAACTTCTAAGCACTATTTTGAATGTCATTTTAAACCCTTAGACATTTGATATATTAGGTAGTTTAAAAAACCGAAAAACTAATAACATCGGCAGAAATGAGTGGCGGACGAATGTGATTTTTTCCTTTTTTTATTACATTTACACACATAACAGTATACTTAAATTACCGTATACCGCAGCTTTATATTTGCTTTGGTCTATATATGTAATGCTATACGATTATATCTAAGCATACTTTTAAGATCGATCTAAAACTAAAAATAACATTCCATTATAAAAATATTGTTATTCCTTTCAATATAATTTTATATACATACATATTATAGGGAAGGAAAATAAATATGATATTGTTTGCTTACCCTCTCAAACGCTACGGACGCTACGAAAAGGCTACGACGCTACGAAGGACGAACACGCCGACATGTGCCTGCTATGTTTCGCATATAAAAGTTTATTTAGCTTACCTTATACCCACGCTTCCCAATTACATAACTTATACAAGTCTAAATGCAGTAAATATATTTGTTAGCTAAATAAACGAGAAAAAGTGACTGGATTATACTTTTTTTTTATTTATTTAGCATTTTTGGTCTTTTTAAAGAATTTGGGTAAAAAATTATAATTGAGTAATCAATAAAAATAAAGTAATATGTCCTGGGGGTCTATTTCCAATTTAATATGTATTAATTCTATTTAAAATTATTTCTATTTCTTATCGTTCTAGACAAGTACCAAGTACATACTGTTTTGGGTAATGTGTAAAACATCGATAAAAGAGAATAGAATTGCATTACACTTCATACAAATGTGTAACGTACACATATTGTGTGAAAATAAAAAAAAATCTAAATGATGTTAAATTATGGGTTTCGATTATAAATACAATATAAATGAAATGTTTTAAAGTTATTTTTTTTTATTTATACAAAGTCTACATAACGGGAAAATAATAATTAAAATTTTCATTATTTCAGTTTCAGTTTTGATCTTATGAAAGTTTTTACGTGCTCATTGTTTTATTAATTGAATTTTCTCGTTCGAAATTTATCACTGTTGATCATTTTTTATTTATATTTCATTAAAACGTTCAATATTTCGTACTAATTATTTATGTGTTTCAATATAAAATGTATTGTTGTTTGTATGTGGCTTTAAATGAGCTTGCGTTTCTGTAATTATTTAAAATAAAATTAAAAAACACAATACGTTTTGTTCATTCGTATTTATGGAACTTTTTAATTGTTTCAATTAACGATCGTATTATATGGATACCTTACCTAATTAAATTTAATCAACGTCACGCTGTATCTCACACACAGTAGGGTAGGCAGAGGAACCTAGTTCTCCACTTTCCGTCGCATTTTTCGATGCATTGCATGTTGAATGGCGGAACTCAACGCCAGGCTTTTTGTCTTGGCGCCAGAGCGAAGAAATTAAAATATTAATAAAAAAATAACTTATTCCCTCACCACGGCCTTATCTCATCGAATACCTAATAATAAAAATTTATCACTAAAAAAAACAAATTTATCACTAAAAGTCATAAGTAAGCATAATAATAGCCGGGCTATAGTTTTTAGGAAATAGAGTATATATAATATAATATAATATATGTTAAAATATTCATATTCCTGTACAGTGGCTGTTTGAGC
The DNA here is from genome assembly GCA_036379175.1 of Heliconius cydno galanthus. Lineage (NCBI taxonomy): Eukaryota > Metazoa > Arthropoda > Insecta > Lepidoptera > Nymphalidae > Heliconius > Heliconius cydno. Next base: position 21,727 of record JAKRZM010000699.1, on the reverse strand, counting down.
ATATTACTATGTAATCTTGCATTCCCTCGGCAGCACTGCTAACATTCATCCAGAATCACACAATCTCCTTCTGAATGAGAGCACGAAATGCATTTTGTATATGTATGTAATGCTGAGGACTCGTCTCGGTAGCGCATGGCTAGATAGATAATGATTTGGCCATTGTGGCTCAGTTGAAAGTGTTAGACTGTTTATGAAATGGTCGCCGATACTATTTTTTTCTTGTACTTCTTTTGTATTTAGGTTATTTTTTATTTGTCTTGTTTGGTAAAACAAAGCTTCTTTATTTCTAATTGACTCGAGGACTTGATTACTATAAATATTATAGAGTAATTGTAGTTTGTATTGTTAAATGTATATAAGCTGATTTTTATAGGACAAAGATAAGGATAAATATTGTAAAAATACTTAATAAGTTGCTATAAATTATTATTTTGAGATACATACGATAATCGTACATATATTATTTCATATTTATTCGCATTTTTCACACTCTGTTCTTCTAGTTGTGCCTCTTTTATTGACATTTTATGTTAGATGATGAATATAACACCACCGTTTGTCGGCACAAGCGTGGAAACCGTTTCGGGAACATTCCTTTAAAGGGAGTTAACCCAATATTATCGTGTTGAGTCGAATACTTTTCAAACACTTTTTAAATATAATAGCTATGAATGTACAAAAATACTATTTTTTCTAATTCTTCTTATGAAAGTTATATTATCTTACGTAGACCAGAGGCACAAGGGTGTGACTGTAACGTGATGATTGTGAATTCAATTCCCACTTGAGGAAACGAAATATTTACTTAAATTTATATGTCTGTTTCTTCGCAATGTCGGCTGAAAGTGGGGAAGTTTAAGAAACCCGTTTACTAATTTTAGTTACCTATCTTAGGGTTTATATGTACTGTTAGTAGTAAGTAAACATAGAATTGCTTTATAAGCGGTTAAGGCCAAAATTTAATTGAAACTTAATACAACTAAGTGAGTATTTAACAGAACATTATCTATATCTACAAACCAACTTACACTAATTTATTTTATATACACATATATATATTTATATATATATATTTATTTTAATATGTAATTTTTTAAATAACAAAATAACATGTACAGGACATTGTGTTTATATGAGTTGTTTATACGACAGTGCCCATAAAAGCTAACTTGTGTGACTTTCTTCTTCACTCAGGTAAATTATCGCATTAAAAACTTTTCCAATGTAAAATTTATTTTGGAAATCACAACGTCGCATTGGAAAACCAAACTCAATTCTTTTCTAAGAGAGTAGAGCATTGTATGATGGCTTCCAATGCCTTATTTTGTCTATCAATAAGCTATTTTGTATATTAAATGCAATCTAATATGACCTACGATTTCAGTTCAGTTAGTCAGTGAGTATACTAAAATGCAAACAACAAACACAATACACAAGTAATGAAAACCAAGCTTTTTTTTAAATATTTCTAACCAACTAATTTCTTTTTCCATATTACTTGGTTAGCAAAGATAATCTAGTGTAAAGGCACTCTGTTATCAACTTTTCGCCCGAATTCGAGATATTACGTGTAGGGTTGCGGAACTTAACGCTACATTTCACCTTATCAGAGCAGGAAAAAATCAGCTTTACGTTATATCCCGCACTTGAATCTAGTGTTAAGGCACTCCATTGTTTAAGCAGGAATTTGAAATTAAGTTTAATATAACCATTCCAACTGCACCGTAATGGCGTCAATTTAAATTTAAAATGTAATATATCGAAAATAAGAAATACATATTTTATTTAAAAATTGTTAGATGTTTTAAAAATAGTGTGAAAATATTATGATAAATAATTTCAATTCGTCCTCTTACTATAAAACGGTAAAAAGATTAAACGTATTTATGCGACATTAAAGTAGGGCTTTGAAGAAATTGAACATTGTACTCCTAACCGCATCTCACGGAAATTGAGAGATACCTGTATGGATTTCATATTTTATTTTTATTTATATGATAGCACATACTTTGAAGTAAATTTACAAAGTAAAAACTTTAAAAATATTATACAATTTCAATAAAAGTGTATAATACAAAATAATTTCCTCAATCGTCGTAGTTACGAGTAAAATATTCGTAAAACTTCGAAATTTAAAATTTAAATGATAATTATTTTTCGTAATAAAATTCGTTAGAAGTAGTTTTGTTTTTTTATTTCGCCGGTACTTATAAATTCTAGATAGGGTCTAAGGTCTCACTTTCTTCACGAATTCAAGAGATTAACGACGATGGTATCCAATTGAAATAAATAAATAGATTGTTAGTTGAAAATTATTTCTGGGTTCGATTCCCATGAATTTTCGCAATATCTCGTAAATTTAGCGGTCTTAACACCAAGTTCGTTCCACCAACCCTGCTCTATACGAGAAACTGAAAAAAATAAAAATTGATATAAATTGTAGAATTCCCGATTTAGATAAGTTTATTTAGCTAAAATGTATAACCGACTATTAGAGGATTATTATTTGATAGTCGATAGCCAAATATTTGCATGACTAATAAACAAACTTAGACGCGTATAAAACCTTTGACGATATATTATATGTGTGTTTATATATACATAGTTTGTTTGACGTTTGATATATATATGTTGACGAATTTTCTTAGATAATTTCAGAGGGTTATCTTTTTTTTGGGCTATAGGTACTAATGGTACTAATGCCTCGGAAAATTTGGCGGAAAAAGAGCAACGGATTGTCCTAACACTAGATGCCCTCTGCCTAACCTGCTATATGAGGGATTCAGCGTGATGCATACAATTGTATATTCACAACATCACACTATAACATCCTACGGAGTTGGGAAATTTCAGAGGGATTAGCTACCGTGACCGCAATCGTTCGCAGTATTGTTGCTCGTTGTCTTCTAGTGTAATTAGATATTTCATTTAGTTTTGTAATATTCATTTATGATAGTTTACTATTTAACTAGTCTCATTTTCAATATATTCCAGTGCAGTGACAGGAGTGGTGGAACTAACTAAGAAATTAAAATATAAATTTAAATAAATATTTAATTTTCCTTGAGCTACTCCGTGTTGTACTACGGAACTCAACGCTGCAATTTCCTTGTTAGCAGAGCGAAAAAATAAAAATAATTAATTCCTCTGACTCGAACACACACTATGAACGCCTCTAGGCTCTAACACATTTATATACACAATAAATAAATATTTATTAATACAATTACATAAATATAACCTAATCTAAGCTTCACCATTTCTACGGTACATTAACCCATTAGTTTCTCTCTGGTAACAATAAAAATGTCGTGAGTGACTTATGAAAGTAACGTTTCGGTTTTGCTAACTTCGATATTGGAGACTCCATTCATTACTTTGAGGTGGCAAGAAATCAGAGCTTGACAAAGAATATTCTGTCCTTGGCGTTATTTACAAAGACACTTTGTTTTCTCGTTAACTCAAAATGAAACTCAATTGTTGCTTAAGGTTCTTAATAGTGTCAGATAATTATCTATATATATAAAAGGACTTGTCCTCACTGATTGAGGTAAGACGCCCGCACAGTCGAAACCGCTGTGCGTAGAAACGTGAAATTTGGTCAGATGTTTACTTTCGTAATCTGGACATCCACTAAGAAGGCATTTTGAAAAATTATAACCCTAAAGGGGTGAAAAGGGGTTAAAAGTTTGTATGAAAAAAAAATTAAATCTGCACCAATTCTTATAAAATTTGAAATTTAGATTCTTAAAACTATTTAATTGAATACGTGTTTCATCATTTTCTAAAATTCTCCCCCTAAGGGTGAAAATAACGGGTTGAAAGTTTGTATGGAAAAATTCTTAAATCGCCACCGATTTTTATAAAATTTGAAATTTAGACTCTTAAAAATATTTCATTGAACACATGTTTCATGGTTTATTAGAATTCACCCCTAAATAAGCAAGCGAAGCTGCGCGCATCCGCTAGTTATTTTATATTAAAACATCAAGACAAGGCAAAAAAAATATACTGTTAGGCAGAGGTTATTTAATAGGTTATATTAATCTATTTAAAAACTCGTTAAGACCTTTTTAACCTAAATATATACCAATTTCAGCATGATACCTCCACGTGGTCTGGACAGACGAACAGACGGACAACAAAGTGATCCTATAAGGATGCCGTTTTCCTTTTGAGTTAGGGAACCCTAAAAAAGACAATTCTTTTATAAGTTCCAGACATACTCGTATTTATATATCTTAAGTAGAGACGACAGCGACCTACTTTGTTCACGAGACGTTGTCTTCTTTAATTATGTTACCATAAATGCACTTTGAAATAATTATAATGTGGTCTTAAGAAATTCATCAGATAGAACAGTAAGTATAAAAGTTGCAGAAAATGAAAATGACACGTCGTCCTTATATAATGTAGGAATTAATTATGCTATTGTATTACTAATTGCCTTCCACAACCTCGTTTGTGTGGACTTTATGACTTACCATTTACTGCCTGTTTTGCGAGTGGTTCCAAAAAAATATATAAAATTAACTTCACGCTGTATCCAGGACACAGAGTGGTAGGCAGAGGGAACCTAGTGTAGGGCACTCAGTTTCCCGCTTTCCGCAGATTTTTTCAAGGCATTGCGTGCTGGGTGGCGTGGTGGTGGCATGGTGGTGGATTTTTGCCTTGATGCCAGAGCGAAGAAATGAGAATATTCATAAACAATAATTCATTCCTTCGAGTGGGGATCGAAACCACAACCTTCACGTTACAGTCACACCCTTGTGCCCTCAACCATAACGGCCTCATATAAAATAATATGAGACTAATAAAGTAATATATGAAATAATTTATCTCAATAATGCTTCATAACCTTTATAAAGTTAACATTTTTAATATCTATATATATATTTATAGAAAGAGCCCGCAAAGACCAGTCTTCCCAGGTTCTCTCGAGGTTTTAGAATTTCACACGAAGTGTAGCTACTAGAACCTTTTCCCCCCAGTGAGAATCGAATCCACCAATCCTCGCGGCCACTCAAATTTATACACTGACACTGTGCTATCACTCAAGTCAAATAAAAGTAAATACAGCATAAGTGCAGGTTAGCGATTAAGCTCGAATCCCTATATAACGTACGATGAAGTTGATAGAATGTGGCATCGTAAAGTTTCAACTACTCTTCTCTCGTCTCGAAGTTTAAAACTAAAGAGACGTATTTTATCTCTATTTTTTAGCTTTTGTGACAGTGTAAAGTAAAAACATGTTAGATTTAATAGAATATGAAATTTCCTTTTCTAAATTGTACACATATTTAGCATTTAAACATATAATTTTGTATAATTTTTTTCTTTCAAATGAACAATACTATTACGAATTAAGCTCTATTCAACAGTTTGAAATTCTTTTTAAATGCAAAGAATATGTTTGTGAAATTTTAAGCGGTTTTTAAATGTCAATGCTCTTTTGACAGAACAAAAAACGTCAAACATATATTGCTAAATAGATTTTTTTCCGACCCTACAACAAGAAAAAAAATATTTTTTAACACACTTTGTCTCTCTTATAGCAGGAAAGAATCAAGATTACAGACATATCCTCCGTTATCCTCACAAATTTGGATATCGAGTGGTGGAACTTAACGCCGCACCTTGTCTACTAGAGCGAGAACGATGAAAAGAATCAATCATTGTGTCTGCAGTCAGTCACGGCGTCTGAGTCCCACTGCATCACGACAGCTGCACTTAATAATATATATTTTTTTTTAATGCTAAATCCTGCACGTAGCAGGAAAGGCAGAGGGAAAAGAGGGAGGCTCAATAGCTATCTCTATAGCTTTGGGGGAAACTTTTTTAGAGGAAATAAAGAAAATGAAAATATTAAATATTTAGTTCCCAATTGTGGTAATCAAACCCACATCCGTCGAATTTACAGTCGCTTACTTTTGCCTCTGCGCTATGACTTATTAACAATTTGATATAATTAAATATTTAAGGTATTCTTTTATCAAGCGAAGCAAGTATCCCCCATCCATACCTGTTTCCAAAATGGGTAATAAGTAAAACAATGATTTACTGAAAATTTGAATTTAAAAAACATTTAAAAAGATTTTTTGAATGTTATCAATTCAATGAAATATGTCATATTTAATCAATGCGATAGACAGACATACAATTTATTAATCATAATTTTTTTCTCCGTAATCAGCTAGTAGGCTTGGTATGAAAGTACGAGTAATTTAACCAATGGAGTGTGTCCGCGACAGGTGAAAACGAGAATGCGTTTAATGTGAAATATTGTGAACCTTACGTGTAGGGGTCTCTACCAGTGGAACTTACATACTTTACTATTAATAATTTAAATTAAAAATCAGCTTTGGATTATAATATGTTGGTAATTTTAATATTTTTTTTATAATTATGTTTCTATTAAGTTGAAGACAACGTGTCCTTTGTAGAATGATAGTGTTTCATTAATTTCAATGTTCTTTTTTTTCCATTGGAGAACTTTGGAGTATTGGTAATTTAATTTATGAGTCGGCTGTAAAATGTACTTATATTAATAATTCTAAAGTTAAGAACTCCAAAATACTGGAACGGAAAAAATAGTGAAACTTTATTTATCTATATCTAATAAATATGTAACTTTACCAAGAGACATGCAAATATCTAGATAAAGTTTACTTACGATCTAAAGTTTTGCAGGAAGAATGACTGTAGGAAAATCCATACATTTGATCAGGGAAACTATGTACTGAAAATTAAATATAAGGTAGACTATACTGGAAAATATTATATTGATTAATATTTTGCCAATGAAATGATATACATACATTACAAGTATATTTCAGTAAACATAATCATTTTTTTTATCGGCTTCACACTATATCCAGCACACAGCTGGGTAGGCAGAAGGAACCTGGTGTTTACCTCGACACCAGAGCGAAGAAATCAATTTTTATTATGAAATATTTTTTATCGTTAGTTTTGAATCGTCAAGTTTTACAAAAAAATATCAGTAGTTAAAAATATTATTTATAATACTACGTATAACCATCATTAACTTCCCGAATGAATATTTATACAGAATTATACACTTATAGGACCTACTGCATTCGATTGCATTTTAGATCATGTATGCACTTTTTTGAGATTTCCAGATAAACTAGCTAAAAATCTTAATTTAAATATAACCTCAAAATAAATCAAATACTTTTTTTAATAATGTCTGTTTTTAATAAAATAGCAAAACATTATAAAAGATTATAAAATTACAATACAAAATTTAGTTTTTTGGCATCCTTAATAAATATTTACATATTGCACAGGCCACTTCACTGTCGCTTTTATGAAAATCAATGTTAAGAGTCCATCGTATCATTGAAGGATGTATATATTATCACGATCCGCTACAAAGTAGTGTAATGGAGAATATTTAATATTTATCTACTTATTTTATACAGAAATTGTTTATTTTGATTAAAATCTCGATAAAACACTAGTTTACAAAATAATATTAAACCTCCTTCCAGTAATTATCATATTGTTTTATTAAGTGACAATAACTACCATATTCCAAATCATTTATTATTTATTTCAGCTTGATACCTCCACGCGATCTCTGGATTGATGTGTCAGTTATATGGAAGGAGCCGTCCAGCAACAAAAGTGACTTACTTCTTCCTATGTCTCTAAAAGATTCTTCGATTAGTAAAGTTAACCACTGTATCAGTTGTTCTAAAACCTAGTCTTACCCCAAGGCCCTCAACCCATAATGTGGCCCGCCAAGCATCGCCTACTAGCAGTCGCCAATCAATGAGTGAGTGACGGATTCTATATCACAAGAGATTGACCGAGAAACGTAAGGTGATATACGTAAGGTGGTAACGTGGTAACATTAACGTAACGTAGTTTCATTGTCATTATAATAAAGATACTTATGTGTGGCCCCTTCGCCGGTCTTCGAAGTAAAATTTATACTAACTCTATTTGTATATTGGAGAGCTTTTTTTCTAAAACGATAGATATATCACATATAGGAACAATATATCCTCAGTTGTTCTAAAAATCTCGAATAATTCATCTTTCAGCTCAGTTTATCTCAATTACTAAAACAACATTTTTGAAGACTACTAACCACTTTTTTACTACTTCAAGAACAAAATCGATCGAGAACATTTGAATTCGCATCTCATAGAAGTTCCAAATAGAAAATCAATTAAACTATACTTTTTTGAGTTATCGAGCTTATCTAATATCTACCTAATGCTTATAAGATATTTTTTTTCTAATTTCAAACATCTTTACAAATTCTACAATATTAAGTACTGAAAAGAGTTTGCCAGATGTAAGTGGAAGCGTTTTACTAACTAAAAAGTAAAGAAAAAAAATACTTTTTTATTTACACCTATCTTCCGTAGCTAGAAGAAAAGGCAAAATGAATGTAGGTAGGTTGACACGTACGTGTGGTTATATCTAAAACCACATTTATAAAAGTAGTTACTTAAATAATATAGTATATTACACTAAAAAACATGTTATTAAGAAGGAAATTAGGACTTAGAATTACAGTATTCATATTGGCAAGTCTCACCCATCAGCAGGCACTGACATAGCACTCATTAAAATTGAGCAAAATAGCATTAGATCTGCTGTGGTGGTGTGGTCTGCGATCGCCGAGTACCGTCCAAGTTCAGGGTTCATAAAGGTGCTGAGGTAGATGTCTGGGGCAACACGTTATAGCTGCATATATTACACATTAATTTCAGGTTGTCTTGAAGTTCATGACTTACTGGATAAGCTACAAGATCGTTGCCTGGGATGTAAAGCCACGTTGGTTATATGGACTACGGAAGTTTCTTACTATGTCTATCTCTGGAGGGAGACCTCCTGACGCCCAAGGTAGCCACGGTTGGATATCTCGTTACATGATATGAGAGCCTATGGACTAACCTAACTATTGATGACGTTAAACACTGTTCCAAATGGAGTAGGTTGAGTAGGAAGGCAGATTCTGACAACACATGGGACCAATGCCAGAGGAAGTAAATAATGCTAATTATAACGCTTACTTGTGTAAAATATAACATGTATAAAAGTCTCCCATCAAAACAACAGCAGGCATGGCTATCGCAGTAATTCGTGTTCATATTAAACTTTATTTTTTCGCACAATGTTTTACAAACAGGAAAACTAAAACAATGGGCAGCCAGATAACTATAGTACATTTGAGCTTTAAATACAGCGTAATAATTTGTTTCAACGAACGTTTTGTTTACATATGTCATAGGCGTATGGGTTTATAATATATGCAATTTAATTGCTTAGTTGTTAGTGTTTGTATAAATTGAATATGATAATAAATTTGAAACATGATGTCACAGATTTCCGAAATCTCATAAAATATTTTAAGACTTAAGCTCGTAAATTTCTATTCCTATTAAAATGTTAAACAGATTGTATCAGTTGATTTAGTTTATTATTATTTAATAATATATATAGGTGATTCTTCAGTGTTACTAAACAAGCGTGGTGGTGAGTTCAGCCATGAAATACGTAATAATTATGTGAAAAGTAAAGATCCAAATCATTTACGAATAGAGTTTTCGAATCTACTACTTTATGTATCAAAAAAAAAGTAATAACACAATAGAAATTGGAACTAAAAATGTAGTTGCATATATCAAAGAGAATACCTGATTCAGTGCGTTATTTCACCCGAATACGAATCCATGTAATTTTCAAGCCTTCTAAATCAAGTATTTTATGACACCGTAATCATTTGAGTTTGTGACTTTCGAGCTCAGAATACAAATGAACGGACAGAAATTACAATGCGTTGATCCTGTAATACAGAGCGACGTGTAATTTATCAAACGTTAACACCTATGGAATATAAGAGAAGTTTTGTTCATTATTGTGTTTGTCGGAGGTAGTAAGTTCAAATTCTAAAGTAAAGGTCTACGAAAACATGTTGTCTGGATGAATTCAAAACCAAAAATTCCAAAATGTCAAGTTATTTTTCATATGCCAAAATGTTATTAAAGAAATTGTTTTTTGGGCAATCTTGAAGTAATATTTGTGTTTTATTGCAGCCTTGTAAATATAGAAATATTATTACAAAATGGATATTTTTTTAAGCTGTCATATTTATATTTTAAAATATATTCGCAATCGCGACTTACAATACTTAATTATAAAGTTGACATCTTTACTTTTATAATAAAGCTAAACTAAAAATAAAAGGTACTCGAATCGTTATAGCTACATATTTGCCTATTTATCTAGTACAAATTGGAAATAACGTTGAAATGTCATTTCTATCGGCAATTTTCAAGGTAGCCTTTAGGGAAAAACTGAACGGAGATTAAGTTACCGCGGCAAATATTCTTACTTAAAACTAAATTTAAATAGGCGGCCAGTACTTATTAAGTTACTAAGAAATTTCTTACGACGCCTAACTTAAACCTGTCTTATCCTTATCCTTGTTGAAAATATAATTGTTCAAAAACGTCGCTTACTTATGTTACGTGCTCTAAATTTTCTTATTCTATTAAATACTAAGAAGGAATCTCATTATTAATGGACACAAATACTATTTGGAAATCTTTATTATTTATAAATATAATGTACATAATTAGCCACTTATACTAGCATTTTTTTTTATCAATACAATGTTTTTTTTAGCTTCAGGCTGTTTCCCGCATACCATTCCACATCAGGATAGGCAAAAGGAAACTTAGTGTTAAAACACTCCGTTCCTGATTTTTCGCCGAATTGTGGAGGCATTGCGTGTTGAGTGGTGGAACTTAATGCCGCGTTAGGTTAGGCTAGGCAAAAAAAAAAAAAGGCAGGTTAGGCTTTACAACACAGCCAAGAAATGAAAATATTTCATTCCCTTGAGTGGCAATCGAACCTACAACCTGCCACGTGACTACAAATTTATACTGGATATGGAGCATCATATTTTTATTGGATAATTTTAGAGCTGAAAATTCTTTATGAAGTACACATGAAAGAATATTGCGAAGCACCAAACGATTACCACATATTGAACGTTCCTGAACAAAGATTACTAAGATTAATTCAAAGACGAGACATTATTACGTTCTCCCCATTAAAAGTTGCCGAAGGTAAACGCTAAATAAATTCCTGTCGCGGTGTACCTGCTTGATAGTACTTCAGAAGTACTTAAATGTTACGCACTCGTTCCTGATGGGTGTACTCGTTACAACTTTAGAATGTCCGTTTGAAAATGTAATTGCTCTTTACGTTGTGATTTAAGTCAACATAAGCGTGCGGCAGTAAAAGTGACAGGTTGGGGTTCGATTATCAGTCAGAGACATAAATATTTAATATGTTCATTTCCTCGTTCTGGTAACGAGGTTATTTTTGATTTTTGCTACTTAACACAATGATTCTAAAATTTGACAGAAAGTTAAAAACGGAATGTTTTAACACTAGGTTCCCTCTGTCTACCCTGCTGCTACCGTGTGCGGGAAGCGGGAAAAAAATATTAGAAAAAACAAGTGTTAAAATCAATAATTTAAAAGAATAGAAGTTACAACGAGCCTCAGGCACAGCTGTGTCATTCCTGAAATTTGATTTCAATTAAGGAAACAAAAGCCAGAAGTTTTATTAAAAGGGAATATCTCTTGCGGTTCCACGACGTTTAATATTTAAGAATACATTCACCAAAGTCCGGAGATAAATTGAATTTTATATTTTTGTGTTAAACAATCTGTTCTCGTAATATGCGTGTAGATATTATTGTTCTATTAGAACGCACATTTTGTTAAAATTTATTCGATAAGAGTGGTTTTCTTTACGGTATAGCTGAAGGAGGATTATTAAAGAAAGTGTGGTTCCAACTTCCGTACCAATTTTGCTGAGTTATATTTGTAAGTTCAAATTTACCTTAATAAAAAATATATTTGCGCGACAAATAGGCAAATAACTCAATATCTCGCCAACCTATCCCGATTATTATTTTTTTATTGGAAAAGATACACCTCAAGAGTAGTTTAATGAAAGTTTGGTTAGGTTCCAATTTCGGGATCCGGTTGAATATGGAAAAATCGGTTATTTTTGTTAAAAATAAAAATTAAAATTATATCACATTAGAGACTCAAACTTCGCACGCTTAAACTTATTTTTATAGTATAGCCAAAGAATGATATACATAATTTTTAACAAAAAGTATCCTATGTCATTTTTAAATATATCTACGATATGTGGAAAAGTTTTATCATAATCGGTTAAATAGTTTTGTTAAAGCGAAACAAACAAACTTACATTTACATTTCTAATAAATTAGTAAGTATATACATTTATTGATTACGTCCAAGTATATATTATCATAGTTATTTATGTTAGTGATCCATCTAAAAATTAATTTTTTAGAAAACACAATGTCTGATATTAAATAGACGATCAGTGAAGCTTTTTCTTTGAACCGCAAACATATAATGATAGTAGCTTATAGTACCAACACTATGTTTTTATATATTTTAAATATGTATCTATTTATTTAAATGCGTAATTATTTCGTTCGTAGTCCTTAATATCAATCTGCATTACGGGAGTTATTATCTCCAAATTTTCTTAAAGAAAATTTTCGAATGAACGAACTTCGAGAATAAAAATAAATTGTCCGTAAAATTTTAAAGGTGACTAAATTTCAAGTGAAAGGAGACGGTGTTTTAATTCCTTCCGTATTGCGAAGGCAGTTTTTATGAAAGAAAATCTAAAGTATTCTGTCTAGGTTTATTTAGGTAAGTAGAATAAATATTATACTAAATTAATCAGTAAATTGTTTTCAATTTATTAATCGATTCTGCATATAAAGGCTTATTGGCTTTTTGAAAAATTAAAATTGATACAAGCTTATCTTTCATTTCAACGTTCAATAGGATATTCATTGCCATGTTCCTCGTTCTTGTTTAATCTTTTTATATTCTAACAATATATGATAAAATATGATAAAATTTGAATTTGTATTCTTTTCTTGTTATTTACATGACTACTTATTTAAACTAAATCTTCGGGAGATATATAGTTAGCTTTACAGTTAGTAATTAATAAACATATTGGCTTAGCAGTTGATATCGTGAACGAAGTGCACAAAGTTCTTTTTATCTTACCATGCACATACATCTGTGGAAAAATGTGTGCAGCTACATATATTTTTATTGTACATATAATAAAAACACAAAAAACCACAAACATTGATCTTCTAAGCTAACTGGGTGAAAAAAATTTAATTTTGTTTCTTAAGTGGAGTTTCGGAACGAAATATAGCATTTCAAAGGAGTTTGCCTCGTGAATGTCTCTGAATAACTAATGAACTTCGGCTTGACGTTAAAAAATCTTATATGAATATTTTATGAGGTATTACAGAGGCACCCATGGAATGTAAGTATATGAGTTTTTATTTGAATACACTAACAAAGATTGCTAGTTTTTTTTTTCATTTTGTTAGCTTCACACTGTATCCCGCAGACGGCAGCGTAGGCTGAACTGAATGTTAAGATACTCCGGTCTCTCTTTTCCACCTAATTCTGGAGGGATTGCGTGTTGAGTAGCAGAATTCAACGCCGCGTTTTGTCTTTATAGAGCCTGCGCCACCTGCGCCACGGCTGGCCCAGTTGAATCTATAATTAATTAGGTATATATACAAATATTTTTAAATAACATTTTTTAAAAAATGTACATCTGGAATCTTGCAATGATAAGAAGAAGAATTTTCACATTTATGTTATTTTTTAAATCAATATTAAAATAAAAAAAAACTAATTCATAGATATGTTTCATTTTAGTACATGCAAATTACATAGAATTGAGCAAGAATAGTATGTCAGCTTCACATTTCCAGTGAGAGTTGTTAATGAGTACGCACAACTGTTGTGCTTTCATCAACTGCATTTGCAATATTAGTGTACAAATACTAATAATATAACATTATTCTTTCGTTTTAACGACGTTTCAGAATATTGGTATTGGTTAAATAAATTATATTTTTCTGTGTCTAATAAAAAAATTAATTCTTATATGACAATTGATTACTTTTCGTCTGGTTTACAAAATGAACGTACCTACTCAAATAACACGGACATTTATGCTCCATGGTTTTTCTGTATATTTTAAGAAGTTCGCAGAGTAATCAAAACCTATAGGCTACTATCCGTTGACCTAGGACCATATTTTTTCTTAATAATTGAAAAATAACGATATTTATATGATAAGTGTATCACTGAGAAACAAACAAACTTATGTTTGTAGTTAATTTCATACGAAATAAAACACTAGTTAATCTATAGCAGTAAATCATTTGAGATTAAAATGATCGTTTTAAGGGCATTTACAATGAAAATACTTAAAATGTTTATTTACTTTTAATGCTGTTAAAATATAAAAAAAAAACAAATCAAAGCAGCTTCACGTTGAATCCCGCATACAACAGGATGGACAGAGGGAACCTAGTGTTAAGACACTCCGTATTTAAAAAATATATTATTCTCATACAATATTGCGTATATTAGAAAACGTTTCCATAGCGTAGTAAGTTACAAGTAAATTTTCCTGTAGAAATTGTACCATATTTTCCCTCTGAGTTGTCGACGACAACCGCTGTTATGTTATCGTTAGTTGGTAGTCCTGGTGCGTGGACTTATCGCTATACATGTTTGTACTACAGTACGTCCTGTGGCGGATATTCCATTTTATATAGGGAATATATTAGATTTGGGGCTATACAACGATTTTACTATATCTTGGTAAGAGCATGGTAAGATTTTTTTGTACACGATTTTATTAAACGATTTCTTTTTTCAACCAAGTGGAGGTTCTGTATTCGTTAATTATATATTTTTATATGTCTATCCGCCGGTTTCTCTGTATTTACAGATTTTACAGTTTTTATTTACAGTCCCACAAACAATAAGTCAAGTTTGGTTCGAATTCAAATTCAAGGGGAATAATTAAGAAATTACGGAATAATCTTTGAAATTTAGCTATGGAGCCCGCGATGACTTCCAGGAGATCAATATGCTCACTTATCGCTTGGGTGCGGTCGTCGGGACTAATAGTTGAACATCTCTCAAACTTGTAAGACACATCAAATCTCAAGACTCTTGGTTCTAAAATGCCATTGTCAGTGTCATATTATATTTCATTTGTTTATCCTAGATAACGTGTGTTATCACTAACTTGCTTATAATCACGCTTATCAAACCTTACAAAACTCAAAAAAATATGTTAAAAAACATAACCTACATTATTTTTAAGTGAAAATTAAAAATGAAAAAATACCCACCAATTTATATACGAAGAAAGTGACTCATTAATCAATCAATTAGCGTCTGCAAAGCTATTATTTCAGAACAATGGAATTGAATTTAAATATATTTACTTTAAATTGTTGGTATGTACTCAATTTAAAAATATTTTTTGTATAAATATATGTATCTCATTATATACTTTTTTATTTATTACATACATTTTTTCTTATTTCTTAGGGGTATTCCTATTGCTTGGTACAGTACGACTTATTTTAATTGTTTAATAATAATAATAATAATAATATGCCCCCCAAAATCCTACCTTACGTCCTAGCTGAACACCTTGCTAACGTGGGGGGCGGTAACGAGTACTTATGAAACTTACACGGCTAACAACGTAAAGGTTACCCATAAAAATGGAGACACGGTTACAAAAGAAACTGAGAGGGCCGCTTCCCGAGGGTGATCGTCGGGGCACACCTGGAGCTGACGCTGGGTGTTTCAGCATGCGAACCGTCGGCGGTCTGGAGTTGAACAGGCGGGCTCCCACCGACAAATATACTACAGCCGAACAC
>JAKRZM010000698.1:0-17207 GCA_036379175.1 Heliconius cydno galanthus | reverse complement strand
CCTTGCGAGAATAGTTTCATAATTCTATTGCTTAACAAGTCTAATTGACCACAAGCATGTACCAAAAAAATAGGACCGAGTGGATCAAAACCCAAATACATAGAAGCCGAAAAGAAGTCAAACGACAAACACTGGGCGAAAATACAAGTAAAAACAATTGGATTTTTCTTAATTCCGTTAATAAATGGCCAATTCAAATCGAACATTGGGACTAATTCCCATTCGCCATTTATATATTTATAGACCATTAGAACAAAAGCTTTTACGGGAAATAGTAAGCCTGTGACTATTGATGCTGCGAGCCAAATTTTACAAACATCCACTCCCATATTTGCATGTTTCATAACAATATGCTGTTCTTCTTCTGATAGATCCTCAGATAGTTCGTAATCCTGATTTATTGTGTCTATCAAACTCTGAATATCATCTCTATTGCGTAAGAGAATAGTAAATTTAAAAGTCACTGTCACACATACTATTGCCATAACACCGTTCTTGATGACTTCAGTATATTCCTTATTATTTACGTCGTACAGAATTATAGAATATAGTAAAGAAATGAAACAGAGGAATGTTATTATATGTTCGTAAACAATTCTGAACATTCTGAACCGATTTCGAGTAGCTTGGGGATGCGAACCATTAAAATGTAGAGCAACTGTGGATAGTTTAAAAACATCTTCAAATTTACGAAATTTATTCATTTTTTGATTACCCGACAGTGTGACACAAAAGGGTAATGTGTTTATACTACTACCGTCCAAGTTTTCATGGAGTTGTGCATAAAATGGCGCTATGAGACTCTAAGACTGCAAACGACGGTCAAATTACACTTAGCCTATTATAATCCATACTTGTATCATTAATTTGATATGAATTTTGTCTGTTTGATATTATCGTTGTAATAATTTTGCAATTTTAGCGGTTGAACTAATTTTGTTGTGAATATTTGGTTTAAAAGAAAATATTTGCTTTAATTTATGTATTTCCATCATAATTACCACTTAAACAGATAAATTATCACCACAAAAAACAATTTAAATAAGGCTGAAAGCATTGAAAGGGTAAATTCAACTTCTTAAGGATGTCTCGAAAGGAACAAAAAATAATTCTAACAACGAACTAAAAAGTAAAAAATAATTTTACAAACATTTTATAATTTTGAAGGTACCCATATCGTATTGACCTGGAAACACTACTAGTCTACTAGTCTAGACTACTAGAAACTGTAAATTAGTGGAGTGCCACATATCCAGGTGGTGTAAACTATATTTATGTTTGTGACGTATCTACCCCAATGTTTCAAACGGCTCTACGTTGTATGCGATCACATATGTCAAGCTGGGGTAAATACTGGGGTACACCAGCCCAGAGATGAGAACAGTACTCCTCATTAGGCTGAACCTGGGCCCTTTACAGGGCCAATTTGTGACTGACACGTCCACGTCCACTGTGACACGAGTGTGTCAAAATATTATAGTTGATTTTTAAGTTTAAATGTATAGTAAGTATCTAATTGTAAGCTTATCCAGAGACAATCACTAGTTCAGTAGAATGATACGGATAATATAATGATAGCGTAAGTTGATTTTTACTTAAAACTGCTGTTTTGTATTAAACTGTCAGGCAGCATTAAGTACCTAGTTCACTTTCATATAATTTTGTAATTATACATTTGGTATTGTAGATTCCCTACAATTTGTCTTTCGATATACGTATTTCATTTTTAATCGCTAAATTGCATTTTTTGTATGACAACAATATCCGTAAATATGTTTTTACTTCGTAGGACTATAATATAAATTGTTTTCTAATTTATGCTACAACCAACCTTTACCTGTAACTTCGCTTGCGTGGTCAAATAGAATTCACATGGTACAGTCCTAAGTAACAATAACCGCGGTTACAGTGGGTTCATACAAACAATTTAGGTGATGCAATGCTATAGTTTATACTATTTTTTATTCTCCAAGGTCACCCCAATTCTTTTAGTTTATACTTAGTTTAGTTTATACTTCATTGCACACAAATAAAAGAAAGAATAATACAAATAGAACAGAAAAGAAATAAAAAAACAAGTATGCAAAGGCGGTCTTATTGCTTCAAGCAGTCTCTTACAGGCAACCTTTGAAAACAGCAAAGGGCTTAAAATATAAAAAGAGAAGGGTGGAATAACGTTATGTGCAAACTAAAAAATAATAATAATAATACTAAGTAAACACATAAAATACTTATGATATATACAAAAATACATAAGCTCAAACACAATACATAAATACATATATTTATAAATAAATACATATAAACACATATATTCTTATACAAACAAACTTTTACCTATATATATAAATATATCTATGTAGATTTTGTAACCATATTCTTCATTACATAATCAATTTTGCGCATGCGTGGTGTATCTCTCATATCGTAGAGGAGAGGATAACGCGTTACAGATCTTAAGTACTATAAAATATTTATGTAAGTGAACATCTGTTTAATACAAAATATATGTTAAATTGGAAACACCGTGTGACATTATCGTTATGCGAACCCACAGCGGGTTTGATTATGGCTCAGAGAATAAAATATTTTCATATTCTCGATCGGTGTTGACGAAGCAAAGACAAAGAATCTCAAAAATCGGTTGGTAGGTGGGGAATGGAGTGTTAAGACATTCCACTTCCTATTTTCCGTCGAATTCTGGAAGCATTGTGAGTTGAGTGGCGGAATTCAAGGCTGTGCTTTAATAATAAAGATTGTTTTCTAATTAAAACGAGAAGAAATAATACCAAAAATTATTTTCTTAATTTTTAAGTACTTGACATGTAAAAACACCCAAAAGCCAACTTATTCTCAAATTATAGAGCACGGGTACCTACTGCGGACAGTTTACGTTAAAATGTGATATTTGGTCACCTTTTGATAAGACAGTACTGTTGTGATTTTTGTTTTTTGTTTAGCGTAAAGCTGTTTTCTGATTATATTGTTTTTGTTATATTGATTTCTGTATATTTTAAAACATAAGTAAACCTGGAATTAAATAAAAATTTAAAAGTTGCATAAAAGTTTTAGAAACAGTATTTGTTTGTTTACATTTTGCCCAAATTAATGGTATATGATAATATTTTTCTAAATAGAAAATAGTAAAAAATAGAATACTGTCGACGATAGAACTGAGTGACTTTTTCTCTTTATTTAGATTGCGTGCGGGAGATGGTCTTTTTATTTTATGATTCTATTAATACTTTAAAGACGTAAAATGGCTGACTGCAAAGTGGCGATTAGCCAATTTACAAATGCAGTTGAAATGCTATTGTAAGTATTACATCTATACATATAAAATCGAAAGGTCACTCACTCATCACGAAATCTCAGAAACTACATGTGTTAGGAATCTGAAATTTTGCATAGGAGTTACTTATGGGACGTAGGTGCTCGCTAAGACGGGAATTTGTAATATTCGACTTCTAAGGGGTTGTTTTGGGGGTTGAAAGTTTGTATGAAACTTCGTTACTAATGACATTTGTCTTTGTCATTCGTTACTAAATGCTAGGAGCTTCAAATTTTGCATAGACGTCACTAGGACGTAGCCATGGAGACAGAAATTAATAATAACATAGTTTACGCGGGTGAAACCGCGAGCGGGCCGCTAGTTATTTATATAGACCGATTGTGTATTATTGTAAACATGGCGGTTGTGAGTTCGTATCTCGTGAGTTATCGGGCAAATAAATTATTTTTATTTCATCGCCCTGGTTACAATCCAAAATGAGTTCTATTACTCAATTCGCTATCTTGAAGATTCGGGCGAAGTGTCTCAACGCTTAGTTCTTTTTGCCGTGCCTTATACTGCGTCTTATTATATGAGGCGTAAATCTGAAGAGAGTGTATCAGGTTAGATTCCCACTCAGGGAATGAAATGTTTAATATTGTTATTTCTTTTAATGAACTAAAGCGCGGCGTTAAGTTCCGCCACTGAATATGCAATACCTCAAGAATTCAGCGGTAAGTGGGCAACGGAAGTGTCCTAATTGGAAATGGAGTGTGTCAACACTAGGTGCCCAAGTACGCTCGGTGTGCGGGACGCTAAAAAATAAAGTATAAATTAAACAAGCAAACATAATATGCACCACCCCTAAACAGATGTTACTTCAGCGAATGCAAGAGAGCTCTTATAAAACGAGACAGATGTAAGCTATTCTTAGTTTCAGCGCATGCGCTAGTAACACTCCACTGTTTACAAGAAGAAATATTTTATTGCTACAATTTTTTCCTATAGAAAATCATTTGAAATTACACAAATACTTCATTTTATTCTATTTGTATAAAATTTATTTTAGATTTCAAAAGTTTTCGTGTGAAAATTAGGATTTCGCTGCGGAAAAGGATTAAACAATATGAGTGGTTCGGGAAAATTGTATCCCAATTACGATATAAGTGTTTGGATGAGAAACTGTGAAAAGGAAATCGAACAACCGTTGGAGGGTAAAGTGACAGGTAAATGAGAAATTATTTTATATTGATTTTTCAATCAATTGCCCTTTCAATACGTGTCCTTTTCATGGCACCTCTCCTCTATAAAATATTTCTTGTCTCGGTAACAGAGCGAAGAAATGAAAATATTAACAAATAATAATTCATTCCCCCGAGCGGGATCGAACTCACAACCGTCGCGTTAAAGTCACAGGCTCGTGTTGTGCTAATAACATTACATCGATAATATGACATCGAGCATTAAAATTAAAAACGATAGCAAATGTTCAAAGGAATGTTACTAAGGTCCACACA
This sequence comes from Heliconius cydno galanthus, assembly GCA_036379175.1. NCBI lineage: Eukaryota > Metazoa > Arthropoda > Insecta > Lepidoptera > Nymphalidae > Heliconius > Heliconius cydno. Next base: position 12,419 of record JAKRZM010000698.1, on the reverse strand, counting down.
TACATTAAAATAAATGTTAAAATATTTATCAGTCAAAACTGATATTTTTAATATTTATATGTGTAATGTAATTACATGTTAAATTATAGTAATTAAGATATAAAACATGTTGCAACTTTTATTATTTGACTTTCCTTTGTTTATTATCTTGTTAGGTGAAGTATATTGCATTATAATGAGTATATTCGTTACTAGCAGACACCGGCGGCTTCGCCGAATTTATGAAATTATTTTCAGTTTAGGGGATAAATTATAATAAGCCGTGAAACACATGTTCAATTAAATATTTTTAAGAGTCCGTATTTGAAATGGTATAAATATCGGTGCCGAATACACATAAACGCAAATGAATTTGTGGGTTTCAGCTAGCTAGTAATTTCATCTGTCTAAATTCATGAGATACACAACCTGGTAATAGACGGACGGGTAGACCAACAGCGGAATCTTAGTAACATGGCCCCTTTTCGTCTTTTGTGTACCCTCTACCCCAAAAAAGACTCTCACTTTTGGTGTTAAGAGGATGCAAGTTAAATCCAAAAAACGATATACATGATAAAAATATGTAATTAATTATATTTTCAGGTGAACTACCGCAATGGCTTCAAGGAACATTGTTGAGAAACGGCCCCGGATGTAGCAAAATAGGTTCCTCCCAATACAAACACGTATTCGACGGCTTAGCTTTAATACACAAGTATGTAATTAAAAAAAATCTAACACTTTAGTATGCTTCCAAATATTATCATTAAGAGTTCTCTGATTGAATGCTTTTTGTGCTTCACTACTTATCCCGCACATAGTACTGTTAAAAAGAAAAGTGGGAAACAGAGGGTTAACACTAGGTTCCCTCTGCCTACCCCCGCCATATGGAGGATACAGTGTGAAGTTAAAAATAATATTTCTTTTTAAGATTCAGCGTGAAATCCGGGCGAGTCACGTATCAATGTCGGTTCCTCCGCTCCGAAACTTACAAGAAGAACACGGCGGCAAACCGTATCGTCATTACGGAGTTTGGCACTGTGGCCGTTCCAGATCCTTGCCGCACTATATTTGACAGGTTAGTTTTTCTTGTCGTTGTGGGTTCGATTTTCATTTGTTCGCTCTGATAATAAGACAAAGCGAATGAGTCTAACATTAGTGGAAAGTAGGGAACACAATGTCTCAACACTAGGTCATGCCTTATTGTTGAGACACTCCGTTCCCTACTTAATATATGCGGGATAAGCGGAAGCGTGAAATTAAAACAAAAACATTTTATAACATTTCTCTATATGTACATTAAGCAGTACACTACGCGATGGGACCTTCACGAGAAATCCAAAGAATTCTTATAACTTTCTTCTCATATAAATATTTACTTATAATAAAATTTCAGGATATCATCAATATTTAACTTCTCAATGGAGAGAACAGACAACGCCGCGGTCTCCGTTTATCCTTTTCAAGACCAAATCTACGCGATGACGGAAGTACCTGTTATGTATAAGTAATTATATATTTTTATAATTATTGGAAAACAATATTGAGTTCCGCTACTTAAGACTAAAAAAATACTGAACGAATATAGATGAAACACTACAGTAATATAACTTACTAGCGGACGCGCGCAGCTTCGCTTGCGTATTTAGGGGGAATTCTAATAACCCATGAAACATGTGTTCAATGAAATATTTTTAACCTTTAACTATGGACGTGATTTTTTTATAACACACATATGGACGTCGGGTCTGTCAGACCAGTGTATTTATTGGTCATATTCCGTCTGTTTTTTAAAGGAAGAAGACAATTTTATGTTTTAGTTTACATGAATAGCCTCAAATCAAACAAAATCAATATAAATAAAATCGCTTTTTATTAAACTTTACGCATCACCACGATTTAAGTAACTTAAAGTCACAATTTCAGTCTTTGGCCACATGGGATGACTCTTAAGAAAATAATACTATAAAAAAAAGACAGATAATAAAATAAATATTTTTTTAACAAAATATAAAGTCTAACAATTAAAAAAAATAAAGAAATTACATCTTATGTTATAAAATAAAAATTTTGACAACACCTCAAGATAAGGTATTATTGAACATCGATACACAATGGCTTTCAACATTGTAGGCAAACAGGACGATTGCAGTCAACATAAGTATGTGTTGTCTTTCTATATATCTTTTGGGGGCAAAGTGTACATGTTTTTCAAGAACCCAAAACTATTTTTTTAGCTTCATGTTCAATAAATGATAGATCAGATCGCGAAACGCGAGTCAAAGTCATTCTCAATTCTTAGAGTAGTTTAGTATACGAAACGCGTCTTTTTATTTGATAAAGTGCTATTTTCTTTATAAAATGTCGTCGTCCAATTCTTTTGTTTGATGTTGATTATAAAGTACCGATATTTTTGTCCCTGACGTGCTAGGTCGATCATTTTTTTCCATTTTATCATAAAAACTAAAAAAATTGAATCTTTTTTAGGTAAATAATATTTATATTACTAAAATATATAACAAACAATGCAAAATAATATATGATATATAACAATAAAAACATTTGAATACAAATAATACAATTAAAATATTAAAGTATATTTTGTAATATTATAAAAATATATGGAGTTTTGAAATCATTATGTATGGGAAACATGGACGTCGGGTCTGACAGACCCAGGCCCCGTTTAGAAAGTTAAATACTCACATGTTTTGAACCCAGAGACACAACCACTGCTATCTACATTCATTTTGGCATTAATACGAAAGGTACTGAGCGACTCAGTGGCGGACGTCACCGAGAAGTGGCCGATTTGTAAAATTCGTAGACCTAGATAGGTCTGTGAGACCCGACGTCCATACTTAAAGGTTAAGAGTCTAAATTTCAAATTTTATAAAAATCGGTGGCGATTTAAAGATTTTTCCATACTAACTTTCAGCCCCTATTTCACCCTTTTAGGGTCAAAATTTTTCAAAATGCCTTCTTAGTGGATGTCCAGATTACGAAAGTAAACATCTGTCCAAATTTCATGTTTCTACGCACAGCGGTTACGGCTGTGCGCGCGTCTTACCTCAGTCAGTGAGGACAAGTCCTTGTATATATATAGAAGATAAAGAATTTGTATAATTTGTTATTAATTACTATACTTATAAGAAAAATTTTGGAGCAGCTGCATCCGCATGTGAGCCACTGGTATGTAAATATATTCATATATTTTATTCTTTATTTTCTATGAATTTAATAAATATTTTGTACATTTTTTTTACAGAATAGATCCCGTATCCCTTGAAACTTTGGAAGGTAAAACGTTGTCTAACGCACTGGTGGTAGCGCATACAGCTCATCCTCATGTCATGTCCAACGGTATGCAATTCGTGTACATATTTTTATATCCTACTAAAATTTTAAATTCGAAAGTATATGAGGATGTATAATGAAATAGTAGAATAACTACTTTAAAGCAAAAAAAAACAGAATAACATATAGGTTACAATTTATTGTATGTGTTTGGGTTTTGGCGTCTCGCTCTGCTGATGACCCCCAGTTTCTTCGAGGCCAACTTCTCCACTTTCCACGTAATACTGGCAGTTACTCGAAATATTAAGACCCTATATAAAGGGAGTGGTTTGAAAGTCTGACGATACGACAAATTGAGATTTTTTAGTGGTTAACGCGCAAACTTGTGGACTTGGGACGCGCTAGTGTAATGGTATGAAAAATAAAAACTAGAGGAAACGAGTAGAGATTATTGCACTTTCCGTATTCGGTCATATTCATATGTTGGGTTCTGAAATCTTATTCTGTTGAATTAGATGAGGCAAAGGAAAAGAGTTTAAAATTTATTATTATTATTTCTTATTTAGCTTCGCCCTATTTTTTTCATATAGTAGATTAGGAAGAGAGAACTTAGTTTCAAGGACTCCATTCACTAATCTCGGAAGCGTTTAATCTTGTTACCAGAGCAAGCGAAATGAAAATATTAAGTTAATTTCACCCGAATGGGAATCGAATCAAACAACCGTCGCGTTGACAGTCACACGCTCTGAAAAAGAAGTTTTCTTTTTTAAAGTATTTACTTATATGTTTTTTGTTTTTTTAGGTGATGTATACAACGTGGGGATGAACGTGGTCAGGGGTGAATTTAACCATGTCGTTGTTAAATTTCCTTACAGTGACAAAGGTAATTAAAATACACCATATTGAGAGGCAGTTTTATTTTAAGAGGCAGTTTTGAAAGTAGGGTACAGAAATGTCTTAATGGAGAACGTAGTGTCTTAGATACAAGGTTCACTCATGAAATGTAAGAAGCAAAATTTAGAAAATTAAATTTAGACTAACATAAACTAAATAAGATTGATTTAAGAACTAACGAACGCTTTTCATTTGTATTGTGGTAATATTTAACTTGCGCCATGTTTTCAGGAGACATGTTCGAAGCAGCAGAAATAGTGGGCAGTGCAAAACCACGATGGCGTTACAATCCTGCCTACATGCATTCCTTTGGTACTTCTGTTTTGTTTTACAATTTATCAGGCATATAATAGGGCAAGGAAAGAAAAACTAGTGAACGTACGGAAAGAAAAACTAGTGAAAGTACACTCCGTGAACATTTTGAAGTCATTCGCAGACTGTAAACGCGACAAGTTGTGGACATGAGCGTAGGAAGAGGAGAGCCCGTCCGCCCCAGAATTGTCTGGTGCCCACCCCAGAATTTGCCCCAAAAAAAAAAAACAAAGATTTATATTTGTTCAAAAACGCTTGTACCCCTGTACCATCGCTGGTCTTAATATTTATTAATTTATTTTATTACAGGTATAACAGAAAACTACTTTATTATTATCGAGCAGCCCCTCTGCGTGTCAGCTCTGAGCTTCTTGAGCCGTTTCCTCATAACAAGACCATTTTCAGCAGCTCTTGTTACTTATCCTGGCTATGAGGTAAAGAAATACTTAATATTTTTTTTGATTATTTATAAATGGGCCGTATCCACCCATAATTGGTATTAACTAGTAAAAAAATCAAAATAACACAAAAATATCAGTTTACCTACAGCTAAAGTCATGTAAAAATGCCCATGATCTCACATATATCAAGGTATGAAGAGGGAACCTAGTGTTAAGATATCTATATTAAGACTTAAGATTAAGTGGTGGAACTCCAGCTCTTGTAAAAAATTCCCTTCAATGAGATTCGACCCTCTGCAACTTTAACAGTATACTATTTTTATTTATTACTTTTATTATATTTTCTGTAGACAAACATAATATTAATAGACCGAGAGACTGGCGTTGAAACTCGCTACAAAACGAACACAATATTCTTCATGCACATAATAAATTGTTTCGAAATCGATGGGAAAGTGAATATTGACTTCTGCTCATACAAGGACACCAAGATTTTAGATGCAATGTATGTCGAAGCTTTAGAGGTAAGTTATTTTACTATATAATTTTTTTAGCTTCACGCTGTATCACGCAGATAGCATGGTACGGAGAGGGGACCTAAGACACTCTGTTAAGACACTCCACTGCCCAGTGTCCGCTTTGCTTTTCCGTATTGTATGTTGGGTAGAGAAACAAAACCTGTCGCGTTTACAGTCATGCGTTTGTGCCCATGAGCTATGAATGGCTTCTTGCTATGTCATCTATATATATAAAAGGACTTGTCCTCACTGACTGAGGTAAGACGCACGCACAGCCGTAACCGCTGTGCGTAGAAACGTGAAATTTGGGCAGATATTTACTTTCGTAATCTGGACATCCACTAAGAAGGGATTTTGAAAAATGTTGTGAAATAAGAGTTAAAAATTTGTATGGTAAAAAATTTAAATCTACACCGATTTTTTTAAAATTTTTAATTCCGACTCTTAAAAATATTTAATTGAACACGTGTTTCGTGGTCCTGTAAGGGTGCAAATAAGGGGTTGAAATTTTGTATGGAAAAATCTTATATTCGCTACCGATATTTATAAAATTTGAAACTTAGACTCTTAAAAATATATTATTGAACACATGTTTCGTAGTTTATTTTAATTCATCCCCTAGGGGTGTAAATAAGGGGTTGAAAGTTTGTATGGAAAAATCTTTAAATTGCTACTGATTTTTATAAAAATAAAATTTGAAATTAAGACTAAAAAAATATTTCAATGAACACGTGTTTCATGGTTTATTAGAATTCACCCCTAAGGGTGCAAATAAGCAGGCTAAGCTGCGCGCGTCCGCTAGTTATATATAAATAGTCTTTGTTAAAGATCAAATAATCCAGAGGATTTCCTGACTAATATCTGTCCGATATTTGTTTGTGGGCATACGGGTACGCGACCCCGGATCCTCGAGCCGCCACTCTTACATCCTCATCCAGTCCGTAAGAATGGTGTCCTAACTCCCCCCCTTCCCCTCCTCTTTTCCTTAGCTCCCTCCTTTTACCTATCCTACCCCTTCTATTTTCCTCTCTCCTCGGTTTTTCCCCACAAAGGGGTTTTGGAGGTCAGACGGCAGTCGCTCCATTTAAAAACCGCCAACCGCCACTTATATGGACCGACAAAACAAAAGACTGGGTACGGCTAGGGCGTCGCCGCAAAACGACGCGCAGGCACATCGCCCTACACCTGCGACAAGTGGGCAAGGGCTACCGTGTCATGTACGGGCACGGCTAAAGACGCTAGTACCCAGACGGAAACTCCGCTTTGCAACGTGGAATATTGGCTCTCTGACCGGACGATGCAGGGAACTCGCAGATGTACTCATGAGACGTCGGGTCCAGTGTGCCTTCCTCCAGGAAACACGCTGGAAGGGCAATAAGTCCCGTAACATCGGACAGGGTTACCGGCTTATATACACTGGGTCACCTTCGGGTAGAAACGGTGTAGCGGTAGTGCTTTCTGAAGAGCTTCAGAATGGGCTCCTTGAAGTTGACCGTCGCTCCGACCGCTTGATGCGAGTGAGGGTACTGATTGAGGGCGTTATCACAAACTTAATCAGTGCCTATGCTCCCCAGGCGGGATGTAGCGCGGCCGAAAAGGAGACATTCTGGGAGCAGTATGAAGGGGTGCTACTTGCTGTGCCGTCTACCGAAGTGGTCTTAGTTGGGGGGGACTTGAACGGGCACGTCGGTAAGGCTGCTGAGCCGTATGAACGTGTTCACGGGGGTTTTGGGCACGGTCTTCGCAATGCAGAGGGAGAAAACATTCTGAGAACCTGTATTGCGTCTGATCTGGCCGTCGTGAATACGTTCTTCCAAAAGAATTCTCAGCACCTTATCACGTATAAGAGCGGGTCCCACTCAACTCAAATAGACTACTTATTGACCAGACGGTGTCATATGGGCAGGGTAACTAACTGTAAGGTCATTCCAGGCGAAAGCCTAACGGCCCAACATCGTCTTCTTGTCATGGACTTTAACGTCACTCCGAAGAAGAAAGTAGCCGAGAAACGTAGGCCTCGGATCAAGTGGTGGTTGCTGAATGGACCGATGCAGACCGACTTCCTGGCAGAGGTGAAAAGTCACGATATTTCGACTAACACCGAGACTGCTCAGGATGCTTGGGATCGGGCTCAGTCGGCAATCATTGCGGCGGGCAGGCGAGTTCTTGGCCTTTCTAGGGGAGGACGTGTCATCGACAAGGAGACATGGTGGTGGAATGACGAGGTGCAGGAGGTGACTCGTGAAAAGAAGGCTGCCTTTAAGAAGTGGCAGGAATCCAACTCTCCTGAAGACAGACTGGAGTACACAGTAGCTAAACGTGCCAGTAAAAGAGCTGTAGCCAGAGCCCGCAGTGAGAGTTTGTCACCATTGTATGATAAACTTGAAACTGTGGAGGGGCAGAAGCTCATTTACAAACTGGCACGTTCCCGGGATAAAGTGACGCAAGATATCGCAAAATGTCTTTGCGTCAGAGATTCCCAGGGCACGCTGCTCTGTAATCATGACTCTGTGAAGGAGAGGTGGAGAAGCTACTTCCAGGAGTTGCTGAATACTCAGCACCCATGCAGTCTTCATCACGACCCACCGCCTAACCTCGGACTTATTGCCCCAATAACCCTTGACGAAACACGTAATTGCCTTCGACGCATGAAGAACGGAAAAGCGGTGGGACCTGACGACATTCCGATCGAAGCGTGGAAATCGTTGGGCTCTCTTGGTGTGCTCATGCTTACTGACCTTTTTAACCATATCTTGAACACTGGTAAGATGCCGCATCAGTGGCGGCTTAGCTTTATTACCCCTATTTACAAGGGAAGGGGCAGTGTTCAAGATTGTGGTAGTTATAGGGGCATTAAGCTTATGAGTCATACCATGAAGCTCTTCGAGCGCATGATCGACCTCAGGCTCCGCCGAGAGTGTACTGTCTCTGAGTCTCAATATGGATTTCAGCCAGGATCGGGCACCATGGACGCCATTTTCGCCCTCAGAACTTTGATGGAGGCATACAGGGAAAAAAGGAGAGCTCTGCATGTGGCCTTTTTAGATCTGCAGAAGGCCTTTGACTGTGTGCCTCGTCAGTGTATCTGGTGGGCATTGCGATCCAAAGGGATCCCTGAGGCCTATATTGAGATTATCAGAGGCATGTACCACGATTCCGCTTCTATGGTTAGGACTGCTGTTGGCGACACTAGACCCTTCCCGATTACAGTGGGGGTTCACCAGGGCTCGGCTCTTAGTCCGTTCTTATTCAATGTAGTGCTCGATACTGTCTCGGCTCACATCCAGGACCAGCCTCCATGGCTGATGATGTATGCCGACGACATAGCACTCATTGCCGAGAACCGACTGACGCTGGAGCGTAAAGTGAACCTCTGGAAGGGTACGCTTGAGAACGGCGGTCTTAAACTAAATGTGTCGAAGACAGAGTACATGGCCTGCGGGAGCCGGGACTCGAGCACCATCCTTATAGGTCCTGAGCCAGCCGTTAAGTCGGAGAAGTTCAGGTACCTTGGATCCGTTATGCACGAGTCTGGAGGCATCGATCACGATGTCCATGGCCGGATAAGCGCTGCCTGGGCCAAATGGCGGGAGGTCACTGGTGTGGTCTGCGACCGCAGAATACCGCCCAAGCTCAAGGGGCTGATATACAAGAGCATCGTCCGACCGGTTCTTTTATACGGCAGCGAATGTTGGCCAGCACTATCTCGGCACACTCAGGAGCTTCACGTCACGGAAATGAAGATGCTGAGGTGGATGTGCGGCGTAACGCGGTCTGACCGCATACGCAACACATTCATTCGAGGTAGTCTTGGGGTCCGTGACGTAGCGGATAAGCTCCAAGAGCGTCGCTTGAGATGGTTTGGCCACGTTACGCGCCGGCCTAAGAACTATGTCGGACGCAAGTGCCTTGCTATACTAGTTCCTGGGGCGCGACCTCCCGGACGCCCAAGGAAGCGCTGGTTGGATGTCGTGATGCAGGACATGAGAGCCAATGGTCTAACCACCGAGGACGCAAAAGATCGTGCAAAGTGGAGTAGTTTGACTAGGAAGGCAGACCCTTGCAATAGCCGGGATTAATGCCAGGAAGAAGAAGAAGTCTTTGTTAAAGATATGTAACATAAGAAGAAAGGTCAAGTCCAACTCGTATTCGTTCATGATGTATTCCGTTACGGAACACTTCTTACCTCTCTGACCAATAAAAAATTCTAACCATTCGTTCAACGCCATACGTGAACATATGGCTAAGTAAGTGTTCAGAGCGCATGGACTGTTTCCAAGAGATTTTTATATGTTCTCTAAAAAAGTATGTTTTTTTTTTCTAAATAAAGATAAACACTTTAAAATGTTAAAGATTTTTTTTACATTCAACAGTCAATGCAACAGAATCCAGACTACGCAAAATGGGTTCAGAGTCGACCAAAAAGGATTGAAATTCCACTGGACGCACCTCCTGAGAGTCATGTAGAGACAAAACTTATAGCTGACGTTGGAGTGGAAGCGCCAAGAATCCATTACGAATTGTACAATGGTCTATATCTATTCTTATATATCTTTAGTTATTTTTTTATTAATACTTTCATAAAAAGAAAAATACTCGTAGTAAGAGACCTTATATTGGGGCAGTCGCATCAAGGCGCAGTGGCACGTGCGTGTGTCTGTAAGCATGGTGGTTGTGGGTTCGATTTCTATATATATTCTATTCTAATGGAATTATTTATTTAATATTTTTATTTCCTGTCCGTGGTTAAAGCGGGGCGTTAAGTTCCGCCACTTAACACACAATGTTTTGAAAATTATTTCCTCGTGATATTCAAATTCACAACCTTCGAGCTGACAGTCATACCATTGTGATACTGCGCCACGGCGCATTAGGACACTTAAGTTCACCACTCGCCGTCAAATACTGGAGCCAATACGTGTTTGATGGCGGAAAATAACGTCAAATAATAAATATCTATATCTCTATATCTCTCTATCTTTTGATAGATGTATAAATAAATAAATATTTGATTTCAGGACGCCCTTACAGATACTTCTATGGAATTGGATCAGATGTGGATACAGAATACGTGGGATCGGTGAGAAATTATCAATAATATTTTTTTTATTTAGTGACCGCCGTGGCTATTTTTTATTAATTTAATAAAATCGTGAGTATTTTGTGTAACGAAATATCTATAGCCTCTAGTTCTTTATTTCTAGAGTTCTCTTATTCGAAGAGTAAGAAGCGCGGGCTTAAATCCTGCTACGTTCATTTGTTTATTCCAATTCAATAACACTTTTAAGGATTTTATTTTCAGATAATCAAAGTGGATACAAAAACCGGTGATTATATAATTTGGCACAAGCCCCAGTGCTGTCCAAGCGAGCCGGTATTTATTGCCCGGCCTGACGCTATGGTACGTAATCTGGATTTAAAGTATATTATAACTATATACAGGGTGGAAGAGGCAGCGCTTCTTTTATTGAAACTGCATATAGGGTAATATATTTCAAACTCACACTCAAGAAATTAATCAAGGTACCTCAACAGTTTGGACATAGGATTTTTTTTTCATTTCACGATTTTTATCCATACCTGTATTTCGTGTGACGCACACATACGTGTGCGACGTTTCCGATTTGACAGGTAAGTGTGTGCGTGCCTATGTTATACTATACAAATAGTGTTTTATTTTAAAACGATAATTTTATTATTTATTTTGTTTGAAAAAATAACTTTTTCATTTTTTGGGAATTATTTTTTTTCCGAATTATATTAGGCTTTTATAGAGTAGTTAAAACTGTGGTTTCATTTAAAGTGGTGCTGATAATTCCACCCTGTATATGGACACAAGCATACGACTGTAAACGCCACCAAACCCACAAGGGTTCGATTCCCTCTCGAGGAAACAAAGGATTTATTATTATTTTAATTCTAATGAGCTGGTAATGAGGTCCGACTCTCAACACACAACTAGGCGGAAAGTGAGGAATGGAAGTGTCTTAATACGAACCTATCGTTGGAACATATTAGGAGAAATAAAAAATAGTTTTCTTCACTTTAGTTAATTAAAATTAATAATATAAATAATATTAATCTTTCTTGTTACTATAATGTAACTTTATATATGTAACTTTGCTATATTATATTCGTAATTTATTAGGGCCTAGGGGTGTTTGGCAGGAGGTTAAAACCATGATAAGATCCCCACTCGAGAAATGTGGCTTGAATTTCGCCACTCAACACGCAATGCCTCTAGACTTCAGTGGAAAGTGGGGAACGGAGTCTTAACTCTAGGTTCCCTCTGCCTACCCTGCTGTGTGCGGGATACAGTGTGATGATGAATTTTGTTATTTTTCAGGAGGAAGACGATGGCGTCCTTTTAAGTTCATTAGTTTGGGGCCAGGACGACTGTTCAGTCAGTTTGCTAGTGCTGGACGCTCGCGACCTTAAAGAGATAGCGCGAGCTCATTTCAACACACCATCGCAAGTGACGAGGTGTTTTCATGGATGGTTCTTACCTGATTGATTTTGTTTATTTCTAAGACAGTGGTTATTTATATAAGTATAGTTTTTTAAATTTTCTTTAGTGTATATCTTATTTGTATGTTTGTGTAGTTACGTAATTATAAGCTTACAGACAGACTAATAAAAACATTTATACATAATAATATTTTCTCATTACAAATGTATACTTCCATTAAAGATGATTTTTTTCGATTGAATGAATTCGAATTTGTTCGTTTCAACGCTTCTATCTCAAGAACTACTGATTTGAATTGATAAAACCTTTTTTTTGGTGGCTAGTCCGATTTATCGAGGAGGTCATAATCTATTTGATGTAATACACTGAATGAAATGAAAAAAAATATGAAAAAGTGTCTAACTTAGTATTAACTAATAAGTAATTTTTATTTGATCAACTTGTAATTATAAATAACTAGCGACCCTCTTGCGGCTTCGCCCGCTTTAACTACTGGATTATTCATATATTGTATGTTTGCAAAGCACTTAAAATAATGTGAAAATTAAT
>JAKRZM010000693.1:40927-110275 GCA_036379175.1 Heliconius cydno galanthus | reverse complement strand
AATATGACACATACGGGAAAATTTAAAATACAAGAATAAAATTTAACACAACTATTATTTAAACTACACTAAAGACTAAAACTAATAATAATGAAACAAAATTAACTTGCAATACAAATGATAACCAAATGAAAATAGAATTTAAACACAGAATTTCCAAATCGTGTATTGACTACATCAAACGCGATCTGACGATTATTTATTTGTAATCCATTTTATGAAATGTAAAAAATTTCGTCACTGTCATCGCAAGTGCGCGCAGTGGTGACATGTCAGTGAGAAAAAATGTATTGTCACCCTGACAAAAATCACCAGTGCGCGCTATCCCTTACTATCAGTGGACAGATTTTATATTTGGTATAACTTACAATATTTTCTGGGATTTTTATTAAATTTTTTGTTCTATCAACTGTTAAAAATAAAACAGAACAAAAACAATGTATATTCTGAAAAAGATATTATTAAGGGTAAAAAAAATATATTTAGTGATAGGAAATGACACAAAAATATTAAATGTAACAAATATATTAAACTTTAAATAAGTACAAATACATCTTTAGGTACAAAATATCACAATGACACAAAACTACAAACTATTTTTTATAACATTCATCTTCTAAATAACTATTCGTTTACTTAATATTATATACATTGAAATTCCATATAAAAATCAAATNGAATTTGAACCCGCGCCTTTTAGATTCCGTCCAAGTTCTTTAATACAAACAAAATTGTTTTATACTTTTATAGTAAAATGTTTGAAAGTCGTAAATCTATAGAACCAATAGGCGTTACTTCAAATTCAATCAAAAGTTAATTTTAATTCTTCTCTTCAATTCTTCTTTCTATATGCAGAAATTGAATGTAATACTAAAAACTAATTTACAAAGCTTCAGTTTACCGTTTATTTATTATTAAGTAGAAATTGCCAAAATTTGTGTTGCCATATAAAAATATATTTCAAATTTGATTTCAATTTCAAAAGATTTTTTGAATGACTTAGTTTTTTTATTGTTTAAACTTCATACTGAAAAACATTTATAGGCATTGCAAAATTTTATAATCTGTAGCACCATTATATATATTAAAAAAAAGTCAAAATTAATTTAATATTTACAATTAAGTATCTATTCACTTTTTAAATTATCTTTGATAGCTTAGTTAAGTATTTACTTATTTACAAAAAATACTTTTTTATATTTTGGTTTCGTACTTTACTTATACAATACAATATGTTATTATAATAAGTAAATATTGTCTTTTTATCTGTAAAAGATACGTCACTATTACTTATTCGGGATAGAGAAAATTAGAAACACATCACTATTTGTTCTTGTGTAGTCTATTTCAGGCATTTTCTAAACGTTTTTTTAATGAATATAATTGAATATTTAAAAATTGAATGCGTCTAAGTATACATTAAGGTTATATTTCATGTTTTAAGACGAAAAAGGACCATAAATACATACAATTTAAACATTTTTCATTAAATTATTCATCAAATTAATATTTGATTTATAGATAATATCAATTATCACTTTATTTAAAAGAATATCATATAAAAAAAGTGAAAAACAATATGGCATATCACAAAATCTTTCTCTATCCCAAAAAAAAGAAAAACTACTAAATAAACAAGGCACTTCGCGTTAAAATACTGGCGAAAACATTTAAAAAAGTAACCTTCGTTTCCTTTACGTTTGTATCGTAATAGTTTCTTTCTTGGCTTCCAACATTTTGTAGAACACGACCGCGTCGTGGACAGTTGGGAAAGTGTCAAGTTGAAGTCGTTCCGATTCTAATGTGTTGAAACGCTCTATCATTTCTAATACTGGACCTAGAATGAAAATATTTTTTTTAATATATGGTGCATTAATCTTGAAGTAACCTAGTATACCCTAACCAACTTACCCGAAATTCTGCTGCGTTTCATATTCAAAGGTAATTATTAGAAATACCTGACTTTTAGCTTAGCTTAGTTTTAAACATCTCCTATATATAGCAAACCAAAGGTAGTTGTATCGAGACAAAGCGAGACGTTGAGTTTCGCCACTTAACCCTGTTTTGAAATATTTTGGAAATAAGGGTAATAGAGTGTTTTAAAACTAGGTTCCCTCTACCATGTCATATGAGGGATACAACGTGAAGCTAAAAAAAGTGCATATATCTTACCATTAGCCCCAGCAAGTAAAACTGTGACAGTATTAGCCACTAATTCCCTTTGGGCCGCCACCAAACTCTTTATTCCTGGTGCGTCCACATAAGACAACGCCGTAGCGTCGATTATTACACATTGCACCTAAAATATGAAAAGGGATGAAATAATATTCGTTTTTAACGTTATTTAAATAATGTTTAGATGGATACAGTTGTGGGTTCAAATTATCAAAAAAATAACTAAAATATATTCTAATTTAAAAAGTGGATTTTGTCGCTCTGAATATATATTTAGTTTAAAAATGTGAAAATAAAAATTTAAAATGAAAAATTCTATTAACATTTAATACATAAGAGCCCCTAAAAATAATGAGCTATATTTTTATGATATGGTGGTTATTATTAAATCTTTTGATATTATTTGTAAATTATCAGTTAAAAGTATTTGTTTATTTTTATTTATTTATATGTGACATTACCTTATTACTATAATTCGAGTCCCACTCAAAAGATTCCTTGGTGTCACTCTCTTCTTCAGATTTTAGATAACCGATCTTTCTGAACAAAGTCGCTCGGAACAGGTTTTTACTAGCAAAGTTGAGGCCACCGCAGTAGTGGAAGATTTTTATGCCGGGGATCTCTTCAGCCTGTGAGAGAAAAAAATACAAATATTATGTTATTTATCAAAGGTCATACGTTCCTGCGAGCGGAGGGACTTTTATAATATTTCATACGAGTTAGCATATAGAAGCTATTAGAAGAAAGAAAATAGCTATTTAGAAGAACATTTCACACTTAAGAAAATAGTTTAACACGAATATTTCCACAATTCTACAGTAAGCATTAAAAAATATACATATAAGAACTTTTTATAAAATATATAATCATAGTGTACTTATGACATATTTAATATTGTCAAAGCTTATAAGCTAGCGATAAGCTTGTCAAAGATCTGTCAAACCTTTGAAGAAAATGAAATTTAAAGTTTTTTAACTATTGAAAAAAATAAAAGAAAATGCGTTTAATTGCAGATAAAAGGTACCCCTACTCTTTAAAATACCAAATTGGAATCATTGATTTAGCAAGATGGTGGATGTTTATTATAATTAATATAATAATAATGGGTGTTTTACAATATTTTATATTATCCTTTTATAATGATATGGAAATGGAATGGATGAGCCGTGGCGTGTTGTTGTCACAAAATTAAATTATTTTTATACAATTTAAGTAATAAGCATTGAAGAAAATCTACAGAATTAGCAAAAATAAGGCAATTGAATGCAGTGAAATGTGAAATTTTTGTGATTTAGAAAATCTATTAAAACAAAATAAAGTAATACTTACAGCTCTATATCTCTTAATATCCAAATATAAGTCAGTGTCGAGAACTCTCCCCAAAAGGCAAGTATAAGGTTTCTGTGAGCGAACGAACAACGTTCCTACACTTGCTATTAAACCTGCGCCGAGACTGTAAACAATAAAAATACAATATTAATATTTTATATTTGTACTATAAAAATAAAAAAAATATAGAGCCGTCGTAGCAGTGGGAGAGTATCTGGCTATACACGCGATGGTTGTGGATTCGATTCCTACTCTGAGGAATAAATATATTTAAATTATTTTCATTTCACTGATGTGGTAGACTAAGCGCGGCGTTGAGTTACGTCCTAAATAAACATAATATAGACTTACCCAATATCAATGTTAACTAACATTGTCGTCAAGAAAGTCACAAGCCATACAATGGCATCCAATTTGCTTAGCCTCCAAAATCTGTAATAAATTAAGCATAATGTTGTAATTCACTCTTCATATATTTTTTTTATTTTAAATATGACATTATTTTTAAATTTATTATCTTCACTTTAATATAGTGAAAATTTGTTAATACTCATAAATATAAATCATTAAACAAAATATATCTATTTCATACCAATTAACAAGAAAAACTTTTATATTTTTTTTTTAACTTCACTCTGTATGCCACACATGCTAGGCACTTCCGTTCTCCACTTTTCACCAAAATCTCAAAGCATTGCGTGTCGAGTGGCGGAACTCGCCGCACTTTACCTCGTTACCAGAGATACCAAATGAATACCAAATAACAAAAACTCATACTAACTTAGCCAGTTCCTTAACTTGCATGAACATGCCCTTCAAAGACACCACTATGATGGACGCCAACACGCAACGAGGTAACAGTTCAAAGAAAGGACCAACCCACAATAACACGCATAGTATCAAACTCGCCGAAACTATCGAAGTTACACCAGTTTTACTGCCTGCCTGGATTAAAAGATAGATAGATAAAATTAGATATAAATTAAGATAAAAATATATAATTAAAAAAATATTGTACGTATCAATGTTTTGTTTTTAAAGTAAGCGGGAAGTGAAGAACAATTTGGTTTAATATAATAGATTTAATATAATAGATTGACTCTGTTTAGGGTAATAAAAATATTATGATTTTTTTAGCTTCACGCTTGAACCTAGTGTTAGGACACTCCGTCCCCGACGCCACGTCCAGTTTTCGAGACATTGCGTATTGAATGGCGAAATTCAACGCTAATAAGGAAAAGAAAATATTTAATATTTGTTACTAGTGGGAATCGAACCCATAACTATTACATAGACCTTGTGCCGCTACCCCTAAATATAATAATGATAATTATCTAATATTATTATTTACCTGATATTGTATATAAGATCTGGACAAGCTGGCGCAGAGTGGAGCACAGAAGAAGAAAGAACCGAACACATTACTTGTGCCCTGAAATACAATACAATATTAAATAATATTACTTTATTTATTTAAAAATAAGTCTAAATTTAATAAGACTTTTGATATAAACAAATCACAACTAATAGAAAAGTAACTTTTTTTGGAACAAAATGTCGATACTAAAATATTTTTATATATAAACAATACTTCAAGTTCGAGTTGAACCTACAACTGTTATATTTACAGTCAGATACTTTCTATGTACGCCACAAGGGCATCTTACACATTTTAAACACTTTAACAATTAAAATATATAATATCTTAAATTTTCCTTTGTAAAAAGGTAACTTTGCAGCAGCCACGGCTCGTCAACCGTACTATATCATCATATCATTAAAAACAACACAAAATAAAGTCAAAACGCATATTAGTAAAAAAAACCTTACCAAAGCTAAAAGTTCTTGATTAGCATCGATCTCATATTTGTCCTTGGAAGCAAATATCAAGGCCATCGACATGGATATTGTGTACGTCACCATGGTGATGGTGAACGCGTCTAAGGCGATGGTGGGGAGGAGCTCTATGGCGGGCACCGTGGGTTCTGGTAAACTGTTAATATAAGGATTATGTTAGTTTATTTAGTAGCATTATTATTTTAAATAAAATCTCGACGTGTATAAAACAAATTATAATATAGATTATCTCTATATGTCTAGGAAAAGTACGCTTTCAGCTTCACGCTGTATCTCGTTTATAGAAAGGTAGGCAGAGGAAAGCCACTGTTAAGCCACTCTGTTCTCCATTTCCGCCGATATTTGAGGCATTGCCAGTCCTTCAATGGCCTTCTCAGTGGCAACTCAACGCCGCGCTTTTCCTTCGTTACCAGAGCGAACAAATGAAAATATTAATAAGTAATAATCCATTCCCCCCGAGTAGGAATCGAACCCACAGCCTTCACGTTACACTCACAAGCTTGTGCTACAATGGCCTCATTTCAGTAATATTTTTTTCTTATAAAAAACATCACTTACCCAGTAGGTATTGTGCCCACTAAGGAGATTCCATAGTGTCCTTTCAGATCTACGAATTTTGATACTAATGTACCGATAACTATAGCTAACAGTTCTATAGGCACTGGCACACGACTTCTCTTGCTTACCCATGGCTGGAATAAAGAATTAATGTATATAATTATTATTATTTAGAGATTATAAATGGTGTACAATGTATAATGGTGTATGCTATCGATTTTATATTTTAAAAAATCAAGGCTTCGTTTATTAATATTATATATACATTTTTTAATTATAAATTAAATTATAGTGTAGTACCACTAGCATAGAAAATTGGAGGAATAAGAATTTCCAAAGAAATGTCGCGGATGTCTGAAAGCATTAAGCGAGCGATTATTGAGTGGCGAAACTCAATGTCACGTTTTTGCCTCGTCAACAGAGCAAGGATTGAAATTATTAAATATTTCATTTCCTCGAGTGGGAATCGAACACACTACCTGCCGAGTTTATAGTCGCACGAGGCTTCACGCTGTAGTAGAGTAGGTAGAGGGAACCTAATGTTCAGACATTCTGCTCCCTAAATAATATTAGTAACTACAATAAATATAAATAACTCACTTTAAGAACTTCATTGTTCAAAGCTATGATGGTACAGGCCAACGCTGATATCGCGAACGCCGTCCAATTTGCGTTTGGCATATTTTTCACTATTTCTATGGCCGTCTGAAATAAGCATAATAAAAAGAAAAACATTAGAACTACGTATATAATAACTTGTAAGTTGTAATACTTCAAAATTCTAATAAATAGATAGATAAACTCTTTATTAAAATATATTATTATTTTTGATTCTTTATTTTAGTAGCATGTTTCGATAAAGAACATAATAAAAATGCAGACAGTAAACAATAAAAACAATCATTGGGAAACAGTATAAATAACCATAAAATACCCAAACACCATGTATAAAAAAATACAGAAAACCATACTCACAAACACTACTTTATAATTTGATCCCAATTTAGGTAATTTTATACCAAACAAATCCTTCAATTGTGAGGACAGTACGTGGAACGAGGCGGCCGTAGTGAACCCAGATACCAGAGGCTCTGAGAGCAACGTTGACACTGCGCCTAGACGCATTATCCACATTATAACCTGAAAATTAAAAATAAACATATTTAATTTAAGGGTGTTATTCTTTTATTTTGAAAGAAAAAAAGTGCTAATAAACGAAAATTTTAAAACACGCTGTATTCCGCATCCGCATGTAACATGGTAGGCTGAGAAAACATAGTGTTAAAACACTCCGTTCAGCACGTACCATCGAATTTTTGATGCATTTCATGAGTAACTTAACGAATCCTGCTACAAGGAAATGAAAATATTAAATTATTAATTTTCTCGAGTGGGAATCGAATCCGCAACCGTTGGGATCATATTCAGAACATTTTGTATACTTAAAACAAATTACTTCTAATAAATAATATTTTTTTAATTTTTAAATACAATAAAATATTCAACTTTAACATGGTTAAAATAAAATCATATTATTTTTTTTAACTACAAAGAAGAAAAAATACGAACAATAATAAATTAAATAAAAAAAAAGAAAATTAAAAAGCAAAAGTTAATAAGAAATATGACCCCGACGTGATTTGAACACGCAACCTTCTGATCTGGAGTCAGACGCGCTACCGTTGCGCCACGGAGTCGGTGCTAGAAAGTTTCAAATAATAAGTCTATTTCTACTTTGATATTATTTATATTGATTTTATAAGTTTTTAATGATTATTTAAAGTGTTATTCAATTCAACACATAAGAAAATACATATTTAGAAAACATATAAAAATTTTGATCGCATCAGAATTTGAACCAGCACCTCTTGGACAACGTACAAGCTGTTCGTGAACGTAAGCTTAGTGGTCAGAGCGTTTCAATTGCCAAGGGGCGCGGATTCAAATCCCGATATGTTAAAAATTCTATGTGTTTTCTATAAAAGTATTTTTTGCGATTTAAATAATATTAAAGCTAAATTTTTTAATCTTTTAGTTATATTTAAATTATTTTAATATTAGTATAGGTTATTTGTATATTTTTACATATCTGGCGCATCATGCTATACAAGTACACGGTATAAAGAGTTCTTTAATTTATCTATTGTATATTTTTGTAGCGGAAAGTGGGCAAGAGAAGTATCTTAACACGAGGTTCCCAGGTTCCCTCTGCCTACCCTGCTGTGTGCGGGATACAGCGTGAAGCTGATTTTTTTTAATTAAAATATATTTACTTACTTGCAACAGGCCAACAGTCAACGTGAGTATACTTAGAACTTGTAAGGGAGAATATCCAGTCGTTATTATATCGGGACCTGTAATATATGAAAAATGCAATTTACATATATTTGCAGGTACATTATGTATATAGTAAGGTCAACGAGTTGTGGTTTGTTGTTATTTTTTTTCATCTCGAGTGAACAATGGGCAAAAGTTCACAATGCCTAATTTCAAGGCGGCCATGGCTCGTCCACCGTAGTGTAACTTAATATTCGATAGCTAAGATGATTACTTAATAAATTAAATAAAGAGTAAATACCAAGTTATGCGATTGTAAGTGAAAGATATCGATGTTTGTGGGTTCAAATCCTGTTGGTGGGAATTTTTATTCTTTTCATTTGATTAGACAAAGGTTGGCGGCGTTAAGTTGTCATTCGACACGTATCATTTCTTAAGTAGCTAAAGGTAATGAAGGAACTCTATTCTTTTTTCTCCGCTCATTATATTCACTATGGAAATAGCATCCAAAGTGCTCGCCCAATGTTTTTCGCAATTTCCGCCTACTGAATTTTCAAGACATTTTTTATTAAATGGCAGAAATCTATCCCTTGCTTTATCTTGTTACCAGAGCAAGAAAATGAAAATAATTAATTCCACTAAGTGAGAATCGAACCCACAATCTGTCGCATTTATAGTCGCACACTTATACCCGCCACTGAGTTACAACTGGCCTCGCAATTACTATTTTTTTATTTTAATTAATGTCATAATTATTTATTTTAATAAAATACAATTTAATTAGGTAATTAATTTCAGAAATGATACTAGGTGCGTTTTATCTTTTGCTAAAAAAGGAAAAAAGCCATTTTATCTTAGTTTGATTATAAATTATTATAAAATAATGACATTTGAAATTTTTGTAATAATATCAAGGTTATCAACAATGAACGTTATCTAAGGTTAGGAGGAAAACTTGAAATTAATAGTGATTCTGATTATCGTTCCTATACTTTAAATACGTAATATCATTAAGCCGGAGTGTTCGTTTGGTCAAACGCACTAATCTCAGGAACTGATTCAAATCGTCCATTTATCGAGAAGGAGAGAGAAAGCTGTCTACGGCTATATCCCGATGCGATAGCTTATGTTACGATCAATAACAATAAAGAATATATGTATTATAATTTTCGAATAATAATATTTTAAAATATCAATTAGAGCCTTATTGGAGCCGCCATTTTGTAAAAAAATTGTTAAATTATATGAATTAGAATATATGTTGACAGGAAAATATTCGCCTTAGCGAAAAGGGAAATACTCGTTACTATTTTTTTAAATTGTGTCTTGAATACTCACGACAATCAAACATAGTGACGTTGATAGCTAAAAATAGCATTTTTTTATTGAGTGTAGTCAATTTGGAATTAAAGTGACTATTTTATTAGAAATTAAATTCAAATTGGGTAGAATAAATAGACAGATATTTTTTAGGGAAGAAAAATATTTAAAAAAATACTTTTTTGTTTGCGGTTTCCTATACCTTAATATTATTTGAAAGAACAAGCTAGGGGTCCATTTAAACATAAATAAACAAAATTGATTTGTCTACCATTCTTATAAATAGCTAAGTTCAAGATTTTTTTACAATCTGTTATTTAAAAAAAAATAGATATTATATTAGTTTAAACCTTACCTCCGCTAGCTGTAGCATTAACAATGCCTATTATTTCCGGTCGCGTTGAATATTGTGTTACCACCTTCAAAAAAAACAAATCACAATTAAGAGAAATTCAATAATTAAATTTAATAAAAAAATGTATGATAATTGTCAGTGCAAATTCAGGTGTATGTTTTTTCAGCTTCACGCTGTATCCCGCATGTAACAGGGTAGGGAGAGGGAGCCTAGTGTTAAGACATTGCTCTCCTCTCTTTCCATCTATATTAAATATTT
The DNA here is from genome assembly GCA_036379175.1 of Heliconius cydno galanthus. Lineage (NCBI taxonomy): Eukaryota > Metazoa > Arthropoda > Insecta > Lepidoptera > Nymphalidae > Heliconius > Heliconius cydno. The sequence continues at coordinate 100,146 of JAKRZM010000693.1, read as the reverse complement.
CATTTCTTCGAGTGAGAATCGAACAGCGAGCGCCACGACTGGCCTCAAAAAACCATATAAAATAATTAATTATAAAATACCTTCCCCGCCATAAGGCAAGCTACGGCGAACGTCCCCATGGAGACATGGGGGGAAGTGCCGAATATCACGTAGATTAGTACTGGGAAGAACGCCATGTACAGACCGACTATGGGCGGTACCTCTGCGAGCATCGCGTACGCCATACCTGGATCAAATATAAGTAATATTAATTGCATTGATAAATTATAGGATAAAAATAACTATAAGTAGTAGGTATAGTATTAACAGATTAAAGAGAATTGAGGCCAGTCATGGTGCAGGGGCACAAAGTGTAAAAGCGACTGGTTGTGGGTTCGATCCACACTCGAGGAAATTAAATATTTATTTAAACTTATATTTCTGTTTCTTCTCTCTCTGGTGTCGAGGCAAAGCGCGACGTTGTGTTCCACCACTCAACACGTGGTGCCTCCATAATTGGGCGGAAAATTGGAAACATATGAATGGGAGGGGAGAACGTTAACACTAGGTTCTTTCTACATACCGTGCTGTGTGCGGGATAGAGCGTGAAGCTAAAAAAAGTTTAAATCTCCTCTTGTACCAAAGGTACCTTATTACTTATAATTTTATAAAATAATTTTTGTTTAATTTTTTAACATACTTATCTTAAAAATAAAAGAAAGAAACAAAAATATAATTCACTATTAAACTAGTACTAAAATAATTAACTAGAGAGCTAACTAACAATAGCCCCAGACAAATGTACGTAAATTTAGGTCAATTTTTGGCGTCACCCAAGAGACAAGGTGAACCAGCGATACCAGTTCTGCCGATGGCAACTACGATACCGACGCAAAATAAAGAAAATAGAGCTTTCGAAATTTGCAGTACATCTTGACTTGATAAATAACAAAATGGAGAAAAAAGAGAGCAGTGACAAATGACTCTAGTAAAGCACTACTTACTACTCAAATTTTTGTAGTATTTTACACAAACATTAAAATTTATTTTAAGACCATGTGACAAGGTCAGTAAGTAATGTTATTAATATATTTCTATAATTCTCTATACAAGATTGATTCCGGCAACTTTCTATTTACTTTAAAAATACCTCTAGTTACTTTTTATAATGTACATTATCTGGTTTTTAGCTTCAAGCTCATATAGCAGAGTAAGCTGAGGGAACCTATTGTTAAGTTACTCTGTTCCCTATTTTACGCCGAATTTTCGAGACATTGTGTGTTGATTGGAGAACCTCTACGCCGCGCATTGTTTTTCAAAATGAAAATGTTAAATAATTAATTCCACCGAATGAGAATCAAATCTTGGACCAAGGCGTTTACAGTTAGAAGCTATGCCACTGCACCGCTACTTCCTAAATCAAAATCAAATCAGCTTCACGCTGTATCCCGCACACAGCAGGGTAGGCAGAGGAAACCTAGTGTTAAGACACACCGTTCCCCACTTTCTGCCGAATTCTGGAGTCATTGCGTGTTGAGTAATGTTCGCATGCATCGTGTGTTATGACTGCCTTACAATTATTGGAATATGCATAAAAACAAAGAAAAAACATATTTGAACCCATGAGCTTCTCTTGCCTGTCTCTTACCTTGAGGTATATGCATCACAGCGGTAGTGGCGCCAGCTACTAAGTCCCCAACTAAATCCCTCTTCGTATTATACCGAGGCAGCCATCGCGCTATCGGCAGCGAATTCAACAGGCACTCCCCGAAACCACAGCTTTGTACTGCCCTTTTACATCTGTATGACACTGGAATAAATATTAATTTCAATAATTTAGGCTTAGTTATGTTAATTTAAAAATAAAAATAAATCAGGTTCACGCGGGAAACAGAGTGCAGCAGGGGGAACCTGGTGTTAAGGCACTCCGTTCCCACTTTCCGTTGAATTTTTCGAGACTGCGTGTTGAGTGGCGAAACTCAACACCTTACTTGGCCTCAATTGTCCTAGTGGGAATCGAACCCATAACCTAAAAAAATACAGATAAGTCATAATATATTTGCAAATATATCATTCTCACATGGCTTCTTCGGGACTTGGTAGTCAGCGTCCTTGTTCAGGGCGTCTTGTTGATACACACGTCGTATGACATTGAACTGTTGACTGGGCCTAGATTGTAACCTGTAACAATTGAAAAGTTACATTTAATTACAATATTAAATGAAATAAAGTATGAAGGATAAAATGGCGCTAACAATTTGTGCGACATACGTAACAATTAAAAAAATATATATTAATTATATTTAATTTTAGTTTAAATTTAGTTTTAACTTTTTCTTTAGCTTAACGGTATCCCGCATAGCATTGTAGTCAGAGGGAATCTAATCTCTTTTGAATATCTCTATAGTATAATATTCTCTACTATAATCTGTCTCTATAATAATCTCTATTTTACTATAGAATTTCTTTCTCTCTTCTCATCATGTAGCGTTTTTTTTTTCCTTTTAAATAAGTTCATAAATTAAAAAGTATTTTAACCCAAAACAATGCTACAGAATAATTATTTTCATGAATTGGAGTGGATATTGTCTTTAAAATGATAATATTATTAAAATACGAAAGTATTTCACATTAGTAAACAAATAATATAGTTCAAATCGACGAAGTCGCGCGGGGCGCTAGTATAATAATCTTATTAGAAAAAAAATAAAAAAACAACATTCTATCGTAGTATATTACAGAGCAAGTATATGTTACTAACTAATAGGGAACGGAGTGTCTCAACACTAGGCTCCCTGCGGTATAGCTCTTTAAGTATACACTACTATTTTTCATCAACTTCTTTGTTCAAAGATCACGACAGATTGTTTATTAAGAGATCAGAGATCTATTAATATCTTAAACGTCAAAGACCTTACAGTAGATGAACTGTATGTACTAAGAATAATTAAACATCTTGTGATAAGAGCTGCCTTCTGGAGTAATTGTGAAATTCTTACCACAGAATCACAGTAACAAAAAATATATTATAGTCTACAATAATTTTGTTATAGTTTTAGATATCGAACCTGCAACCACCGTGTGTTCAGTAGTACGTACTTTCTCTATTAGGTAACTTTAATCTAAATTCTAATTGTAACATCAAGTTACTTGGTAGTACGTACGTAGCTTGGGTAACAATACAATATTATGGTACCAACGAGCTGGTGTTATGATGGAGCCAGGATCTCAATATTAGAACTCTTCAGAGGATACTAGTAAACCATCCGAGTTTAGGCTCATATAATTTAGCATAATTTCTATAGCACTTGTATCACTTGGTGTAAAAAGCATGTCTTTTATTTTTTCTGGTTCACGCCCGCGTATAACAGGCATAGGGAGCCTAAAGACAAGACACTCTGCTCTCCACTTTCCGACGAATTATTTTTTTAATAATATATTATTATTTATGTATCAGTGTTATTAATGTATATTATTAATTACTGATTATTTAAATGTTTAACAAAACATAACAAAGATACTAGTATCAAATATTCTTCAATATCACTACACACGCGGTTCATACAATATAATCACATGGTCAGTACATGGCCAGTACATCGGAAATGTGGTTGAAAAGAAATAAATATCCAAAGATTGTCTCAACAGAGGTTAGAGGGTAATTGTGTGATTTATTTGTCAATTAATAAATTCATGGGAGAAGTCGATAACTGATTCTTTGATCCCAAGAAGTGAGCGAAAATAAAAATATCTTCCTTTTTCAGGATCTGGCTGTATCCCTCATATAGCGGGGTAAGGTGTCGTTTACGCGCGGGTGCCCCTGTGCCACGACTGGACTTTAAAATTGGACTGTATTTTGTAATTTAGAGACCTTTGCTTCTTTGGTCTAGTTCTGGGACTATACGAATATATATACGCAAATATCAATTTTAAATACAACTTATAACTATCGCATACGCTTGCATATAAAAAAATAAATAAATCAGCTTCACGCTGTATCCCGCACCCAGCACGGTAGGCAGAGGGAACCTAGAGTTAAGACACTCCGTTCCCCACTTTCTGCTGAATTCTGGAGGAATTAAGCAGACCTATTAATATTTTACATATCTTATATATGTAGTAGCATTTATGTAGCTTCGTAACAATAATAAAAAATCTATACCAATCCTCATCACTATCTGAATCCTGCTGTAAGAGCGGCACATTTTCACTATCAGCATCAGTTCGTCTAATAAAATCCTTTTCAAAAAACAATAATGTTTTTTTCATACGCATTTTTTAGAAAAAATATTTTCATTTCAATTACAGATCATTTAAATTAAACCTTATTTTTTTTTATTTCTTATCACAGCAAACACAACACTATCCATCTTCCTTCACAGAAATTCTAATAAAAAAATATATTATTTTACAAATTATTTTTTCACTTATCGCTAACGCGTTGATATATCAAAAATTAATTGATTTTTAATACTTTTAAATAAAATTTTGAACGTCAAAGCCAATGATGGTTGATATTATTACTGGGACAAGCAAAATATAATGATAGTAAGATGTAACGGATGAATAAACAAGTATTGTTACTCAGATTTGCTCAAAAAGTAAAAAAAAAAGAATTATTGCCTTTATCTGTAAGAATTGGTCTATTTTTAAATAGAAAAATTGGCAAAGAGTTTCTCCAATATTGCCAATATTGGAGAAATTAGTCAAAATGAAAAAAAAGTCTTTAAAATGAACTTGTGCATAATTAATGTTTATTTTAAATTTTATTTTTAATTTCATTCGTGTCTTTTTTATCTCTATGAATTAGTGTAACTTTAGGTAAGGCTAACAAAACCTACTGAAAAGTATTTTTTTTTCTAATGAAATTTAGTATAAATAGACCGGGTTAACGAAAATATTTCTAATTGCTATAAAATTTTACTAATTAAGAATATCTACTCTACTATCTATCCATTGTCTTCATACTAAAAGATTATCAGCATTCTTGCAGGAAATACCTATTAAAATAATATTAATAACATACATTACGTAAAAAGAACTAAGAAAGAAATAATTAAAAACATATAAAACCAATTCGTAGTAAACAAAAAATGTAACGGAAAGACAAAATATAATTTATTCATATATATAGTGCCAATAGTTGAACACCAGTCCCCTTATCAAAATTATTATTCCATTATATTCTTATCAATATTATAACGACTGGTCCAGTAACCTCAACTGCCATTATGAAGATTTTGATAATGTTATCTATAAAATAAAAAATAAAAATCAGCTTCACGCCTTATCCCGCATACAGAGGTATGCAGAGGGAACCTAGTGTTAAAACACTTTCGTTCCTCACTTTCCGCCGAATTTTTAGAGGCATTGCGTGTTGTGTAAACTCAACGCATTTTGCCTTGGTGCACGAGCGAAGAAATGAAAATATTAATAAATAATTTCATCATTTCCTCGAGTGACGATCGAACCCACCACCGACGCATTACAGTCACCCAGTTGATTGCCCCGTTCTGTTAAGGCGACAAGGTGTGACGTAGAATTCCGCCACTCATCACACAATTTCTAGAAAATTGGATGAGAAGCAGAGAACGGATTATCCTAACACCCAATTGCCTAATGAAACAAGAAAATAGGTTCTTCTTCAATATTTAATTTTTATAATTATTTTGTAAGGACTTTTATACAAAATACATATATATGTATATAAATAACAGAAAGACGTTATTTAATACTAATTTAGTATAGATAGATGGCCATGAAATTTAGTTCTCATCCTAATCTCTATAGTTATCTTTAAAGAGTATAATTTCGCTACGTCAATACTCATTTAAACAGATTCTTTGTTTACTTATAAAGCTATAAAGCGTTTAACATTTTGATATGTTTTTCTCAATCTTTATGACAATTATGCCAAGGATGCCAAGGAATATTTATATGTGCCAAATATATAGACATATTTTCGCTTATATATAGTAAATAGGAAGGGGCATAAAATGTGTAAATGTAAAAGAACAAGTAGCTTACGATAATAAACAACGGTGTCGTTTAATAAATATATGCAAGTAGAATTTCTTTGTGCATTTAAAAATATATCTACAAATATTTAAATAGGTATTTAGTTTTCTAAAGACAAAGAACTAAAGCTGTAGAGCTGGATATTACTCAAAGACATGAAGATAAGAAACGGAACGTCACTAAAGGAAAATGAATTTAATATAAGTATTGCATATCGCTACAACTTTAAATATTTGAGATAGTCGATACTTAGATATACTTAATTTCAATAGCAAAGTATGCAGAGGGAACCTGGGAACCTGTTTTAAGACAATACACGTTTGTTACACGCCTGCACGTAGTCATGATGATTTTTATTATTTTGATTTATGTTCCACTTTTTCGATATTAAAAGTAACTTATAGAGTAGGTAGTGCTCAAAAACTAAACGTATTTTTATTACAATTTATAATATCCCAAAATTATTAATAAAAGTTAATATAATATATAAAAAGTCATAATCATATAAAAAGTTTTTATTCTAAAAAATGTAAAATCTGTTAAATTTCATCAAATCCTGCATTTAATGTTTGATTAACACAGAAATATTTAATAGATTTACAACTTTTTTTTATATGTAGGTATTACCTTAAAGTGTCNAAATATTTAAATATTTAGTTTTCTAAAGACAAAGAACTAAAACTGTAGAGCTGGATATTACTCAAAGACATAAAGATAAGAAACGGAACGTCACTAAAGGAAAATGAATTTAATATAAGTATTGCATATCGCTATAACTTGAAATATTTGAGATAGTCGATACTTAGATATACTTAATTTCAATAGCAAGGTATGCAGAGGGAACCTGGGAACCTGTTTTAAGACAATACAAGTTTGTTACACGCCTGCACGTAGTCATGATGATTTTTATTATTTTGATTTATGTTCCACTTTTTCGATATTAAAAGTAACTTACAGAGTAGGTAGTGCTCAAAAACTAAACTAATTAACTATACCTAATCATACTAAGAATTAGAGGTAAAAAATGTGTATATTTACTTCGGATCAAAAGCCAATACAATCATTAAAAATAATTCATTAGAAGCCGGTTCATATAATTTTATTTATTCTATAAAATGTAAAATTTGTTAAATTTCATCAAATCCTGTATTTAATGTTTGATTAACTCAGAAATATTTCAAAAATTTATCTTTTAAGTGATAAATCACTTATTTTATATGTAGGTATTACCTTAAAGTGTCTATACAACACGTGTAAAATGATACAAAGACAAACACTCGACATGGTAATTGATATTGCAGTCAACACATTGCACTTTAAATATGGATTTTATTATTATATTTGGTATTTAAAGTTTTTTTTATTAGGGTCAAATATAAATAAATTTTAAATAATATAATTTAGTGAAGGTGATACAGTAATTTCTGGTTAACCTTGCAATTTGACTTTGATTAATACTTTTTTTTCCTTTTTGTCACAGAAAGCCTAGGCTAAGACACTCCGCTCCCCACTTTACGCCGAAATAGTGATTAGGTAATAAATATGGAATTATTTCTTTATCAATCTCTAATATACAAGAAAATTGAGCGACTTATATAGGTAAGTTTTTGCTACTTACTCTACAAATATGATATAAATATATGAAGTTAACAAATCTATGACATATATGTATTTAAAAAATCAGGATAAAATATAATATATATTTTTTCTATTCTTTAATTATGGCGATATATCAAACAGACGAGCAAGAAGTAATTGAAGGAACAACAAAAGTTTTGACAAGTGTAACGTTTATAATGTTGGCAACACTATTTTTTTTTACAAACATACAGACACACAAATACTCACCATCCGTTAGGATTTAATTTCTCCTTTTCAGAGTCCTTCGCGTCGCTACCGTTTCGCATTTTGATTTATTTATATTTAATTTAAATAGATATATTATAATTACACTTCACTTTTTTACACTTAAGTCACTGGTATCACAGCATTATCACTTTATTTATTATTAAGTAACATAGATTCATGAACAATATTTCTAATTAAGTAACTGGTTTAAAAAACTGGAATAGTTTCAATCTGAAAGTAAAAGATAACTGAGTAAGACTACTTTTTAGGTATAACTAACGTTTTGATAAAAATATATAGGAGTATTTACTACATAAGTCTAGTAAAGAATTAAACTCATAATAAAAATACCCTACAATAGTGATGTTCGTCTAATATCCCGCTAAGAAAGTACGTTTTTCAAACAATAACCTAAATAAAATAACGATAAATGTAATAATAATATTCAATAAACATTTTAATAATTATGTATTAGTTTAAAAAAGTGATATATTCGAAAAAAATAAATTGTAGGTAAAAAACTAACATTAAAAAAATAAAAATATAAAGTTTGAAGATGTTTCACGACAATTGCAACAGATATTTATTACTAGTGATGTTCCTTTACTATTCTGTCCACAGACATTTTAAAAATCGATTAAAAATACTACTTACTAGAAATATACCGTATCAAAGTGCTAATCTGCACAAAATCACTCAACTCTCCATACCAAGATTCGATAAACACCAAACAAATAAAGGCTCGTCTTTCCTTAAGCGACGTCGGTGAGGCACTGAACTAAGGCTGTTTTTTATAAGGATAAATCTTGTAGATAATACATGTAGTGCTTTGGGTTTACTTTATCGAGTGTCAGTGTTGCTAACATGTGACTTTTTGCGCAACGCCTGGTACCAAGCAACAAATATATATTTTGATTATTGATTTGTGTTTTTTTACTTACAAATTTAATATAATTTTTTTAAGCATTATTAATTTAAGAATTAAAATCCATAAATGTGGTATATACATTAGTGTATATAGAAATATTTTCCGTTTCTTTCTGTTCGTGTAAATATTACTTTTTAAATTTTCAGGTCAAATTTATATCTATAATAAATTAAAATATAAAACTAATTCAGATTAGTAAATAAATAATTACGTAGTTTAAGCGGGCGAAGCCGCGAGCGCGTCGCTAGTATATAAATATAATCAATGTAAATGACCTAGGTTTGACATAAGATTAGATACCGTATGATCGATAGATAATAAACCTTAAGTAATATGTGTCAAGATAAAATATCAAACAAAATTATGCAAGCGCTTATAGCACAGAAAACCTCGAAATAATCAATAAATGAAATGCAGAGTTTTCTCTATAGTTATTGTTATCCTTCCTATCCTAGCTTCACGCGGTATCCCGCAATACTCTGGTGGTTAGAAGGAAGAAGGTAGTGTTAAGACATTACGTGCTGGGGCACGGAGTGTCTACGTGATACATATTCACTGATTTTATAGTTGAAAAACGTTTAAAATGTGACTTTCATTATTATCGCTTTATTTGACAGGTGAAAACCCAGGTCATGTAAACAGTATAAATAAGAAATTCAATTGGTTGTTTTTATCTATCCAAATCATAATATACGATGTATAAAATGTTGACAATTGACAATACAATTTTAAATTGAAAAAAACTGAATAAAAAGTTAAGTATAAAAAACAAAAATCCTTTGACAAGGATACGTCCTTGTCAAAGGATTTTTGTTGAGGAGTTGGGGGAGTGCCCACCCCAGAATGGTCTGTTGCCAATCCCAGAAATTATACTTACAAAAAATTTGCCTGTAAAAAAACGCGCTTTGTCAACCAAAACGGGGAAATGGAAGTTATATATGTCGGAGCAGGGGGGTAATAGGCATAAAAAATAAACGAGTAGAACCTCAGACCATGTCCTGGCCTTTGGTTCCACTCGTATGTGAACACATAGCACATGTACAAATACTTTTAGCAAGGTAATTTTGACATAAATAGTGAAGTGAACAAATAAATAAATCTTGAGTAAATAAATAAACCAAATAACAACTGAAAGCTTAACTGAACGATTTCAAAGTAAACCAATTATGAAGGGCTATAATTGTAAGTGTAATAAATAACAATATAGGTGGGTAAATAAATAATGTTAGGTTTTCTTACTCTTTAAATGATGTGTGAAGCTCGGAGCAGTGCCGTGGACTTGTGACCACAATTGTAGGCTTCAGGGGCCCCTTTACAGTAACTAACGCTCGCCTTTCACTGCTCCAGCCCAGTATAGCTACAAATAGGTCTTAACCACATTCGTAGCTATAATAATAATTGATTAACTAAATAATCAATTATCCGAATAGTCGAGGTTATGTGGCAGAGCACGAGTAGCGCATCTGACCACACCAGAGCCTCAACTCCAAGTAGATAATTATAAATAAGTCTTAACTACATTTATAATTAAGATGGTCGAGGTTAGCCAGCGGTGGAGCACAAGTAGTGCTCCGAGCCGTGGTAGAGCCTCGACCCAGCGTACAATGCCCGTGCGGCCCTTTATATAACGTTGACTATGAGTCATTCTATGGTAAACGATAACGCGCCTAAAGTGGCGTGATCGGTAGGTGACAAATACAAAACTATTAATTTATTATTTAATATTCACAGTATTTATTCACTCTTTTTTTATTTCTAAATTCAATGTAATATTTAAAAACATAATTAAACTCATAATAATGGCATAAAATAGTAGAATTCAAAGTAACTACATTACAATGAAATCATTGTTCGTAAAAGGAATTTAAATAAGTATATCGACAATATTATTATGTACCCACAATAAGGATCGCGGCGACATATACAAAATCATTATAAAAAAAATTGGGTGTATTTATTTATTCGTTCACATGTTAACTAATAGATAAACTATAACTTTATTTCTATTAAAATTTAATACCAATATGACCTAATCAGAAATTTAAACTCAAAACATGATTTGCAAGTTTCGCAGCAAATATAATAATAAAAGATATGCGATATCATTGTTAAATGTACCAGACAATAGCCAATTGAATGGTGATAAGATTTCCCTTAAGCAACTGCTTATCTATAACGAGGTAGATTAAGAAGATTTATTTCGTTATTCTTATTCTATTTATACGTACGAAAAGGACTAGTGGACTAGTACTTAGTGTTAAAACACTGCGTTTCCCAGTTTTCGATGGATTTTTCGAGACATTGCACGTTCCGTGGCGGAACTTACCGCTATGCGTTGCCTTGTTACCAGAGCAAAAAAATGGAAAAGTTAAATATTTCATTTCGTCGACTGGGAATTGAACCCACAACCTATCGCCTTTACAGACGCACGCTTGTGCTCTTGCAAGGCGAAAGCCCGGCGTTGAGTTCCGTGGCTCAACACGTCAAAAAAAAATCAGCGAAAGGAGAAACGGAGTGTGTTAACACTAGGCTCCCTATGCTTAGTCTGCTAATTAGTAGGACACAGCGTGAATGATTAATTAAAGTTAACTTTGATTTTTACTATTAACATTTTATTCAAATAATAATACAATTAGATATATATGTATATATAACATAATTCCATTAATTTACATTTGATTTGTCCACAAATTTTACGATTTAGCAAATATAAAAAATGACATAATTTTTACGGCGTCATTAAAACGTTAAGTAATGTACCTATAGTATCAAATCAATGCGTTTTTTATAACATTCATGTCGTCACCCTGACCCAGTAAATGTAAAAATTTGCTTACATTTTTACCATATTTGGTCATATTGGGTTTGTTCGGATCATCCAAAAGAAACATATTAAAATCTTTTCAAAAATATCGATTCTTGTTACGAAAAAAATATATAAATTGTCAATATTCATTCACCGATTTATATACACGTAGGGTTTTGACACTATCTTTTAGTATAACCATAAATTAATTGGAAAATTCAATTTCCTTTCGGGAAATTATTTTAATTTCTTTGCCATGCTATGAAGCAATATCTCGAAGATCGAGCGGTGGATAGGGAAGTATGCCTTAGCACTGATAGTGTGAATGAAGCTTTAGGATATGAGAAGTGATTAAATTGAAAATAGCACTTTTATATTGTGCCTTATATTTCAAAAGAGCAATTACAGATCTTTACGTTATTAATTTAATAACAGTTTTGGAGATATTGAAACTTAATTTAAGGACTTGCCTTAATTAATTTCCAGGTTTCCTTTCAGTGGGCGTATCTATGTAGGGTTTTAATATAAAAATACTGATAAAAAAACTTAGTAAATAAAAAAGAATAGTTATGTATGTCTCTAGAGTGTAGATTTTTGTATTGCATACCTACCTATATATTTTTAAAGCTTCACGCTTCACCTGTATATACCCGGGTAGGCATTATATTTTTTTAAATTAATTAGAAAAAACCGAAATGAAAAGATAGTGCTATCACTTTACTCTACGATTGAAGAAAATCCAACAGGTTTAGAAATACCTTTTTTTTATATTCACGCTGTATCCTACACATATCAGGGTACGCAGAGGGAACCTGGGAATGTAGTGTTAAGATACCCCGTTCCCCGTACAAGGAAATGAAAATATTAAATATTTCACTTCCTCGAGTGAGAATCGAACCCACAACCTATCGCGTTCACAGGTGCACGCTTGTGTCCCTGCGTCACGCTCACGATTGGCCTCATCAGTACAAAACGTGTTTACTTATACATTATTTAATGTTATTAAACTAATTAGTAGTTTTATCATGAACATGATAATATTATGTTATATAACTTATTATATATTATGACATAATTTGAGTGCTTTATCGTCGTATGTTCATATGTTTGTTCGTGCTAATCTCCGAAACTACTGTGGAAATATTTATTTTTTATAGCTAGGCTTACGCTAATATTATAAAAGATTTTGTAGAAGGTAATAATTTATGAAGAATATACCAAAACAAGTTAAAAAATCGACCATATTTCTTTTGGTATTTGCTGCTTATATGGCAGCATTTAATAATTATTATAATAATATCATTCAATCATATTTTTCCTCTAAGAATTAAAAAAAAAACATGGTGAGATCTTTAGGTACATATTCTTTTAACGTTTACGTTTCGTTAACGTCTTCATGTTTTATCCCGTTTATAGCAGGGTAGGCAGACAGAAGCTAGTGTTAAAACACTCCGTTTTATTATTTAAATTTCGTTTAGATATTTCATTCCTCCCAGTGGAAACCCAGCCCACAAGCGTCCCGTTTTCACGCATATTCTATCTTGCGGTACGCATATAGAACCTTGTGTCGAGACACTCCTTTCTTCGAAATTTGCCGCACTTTGTCTACCAGAGCGAGAAAATGAAAATATTCTTTCGTCCGAGTTAACTAAAGTAATAGATTACCTAAAATTTTCCTTTAATTTAGAGAACTGTCTAGACTTCCGAATTCATGGCGATACCATACAAATACTATTAATAATATTACTAATGTAAAAGTTTGTGAGGATGAATGTTTATTACACTTTCACTCAAAAACTACTGAACTGATTTAGATAAAACTTTGCATTAACAAATCTTATGCATCACAATAACACATAGGATATAGTTTATGTAATAATTTTGTATTATTTGGTGGTAATATAACAATAAATTTGAGCGGGCGAAGCCGCGTTTGTTTCGCTAGTAGTATATAAATACACGTATAAAATTGATGTATAAGTCATGATCAGTAAGTAACAATTTGTTATCAAATGCCTGATACATTCCATTTGACCTAATAAAGTATGTAATTGAATATGCAACTATAATTATTTGTATTCATTTTATAATTATTATACAAACACATAAAATAAGTGTGGATTCGAATAAAATTTCATTTTCTTTACATGTAAAAGAGCCAAAAGTTACCTCAACAGGTACTTGACACAATAAAAATATTAATTTTAGCAATAGTATTTCTTATAACAGTCATTAACTATAGGTACCTAATAGATATCAATTAGGTACCTCAGCTTAACTTAACTTCACGCTTTATCCCTAGCGGGGTAGTCAGAGATAATAATTAGGTGTCTACGAACTAAAAAAAGCACTGTTATTATTAATGTATCAAATGTTTACATATCTATATATATAAAATCGAAAGGTCACTCACTCATCACGAAATCTCAGAAACTACAAGTGCTAGGAATCTCAAATTTTGCATAGACGTCACTAGGACGTAGTCATGGAGACAGAAATTAATAATAACATAGTTCTCGCGGGTGTAACCGCGAGCGGGCCGCTAGTACTGTATACAGTTGAAGAAAATATCGAATTCCGTTAAATATTTATAAAAATCCTCTGCATATGGAAGTGTGTATGTAATACCTTATACCTTGTTTCAATGAATAAAAACCAGTTATCAACTTGGCTAAGTAAATTGCACTTACAAAATGTATTTTATAAAATATTTAAATAAAATAACTTAGGCTCACTTACTGTTTTGGATTTTTATTATAATTTTTTTGTTAAGGCTTTAAACAATTCATGAATTAAAAAAAATAGGATAAATTTAATTGCGAACATATTTAGTGAATGTATCAAACTTCAACATTCACTTTTATGTTGTACTTACTGTATTTTTTTTAATGCGAAAATTATAAAATAAAGAAAAATTTAAAAAAAAAACTATATTATTCTGTAATACCAGTTAAATATCTACTAACACAATAACCGCTATTACAAATTTAATTTAAAAAAAATAATTAAAAAAAGCTACACTTACATTGTCTCTGGATTGCCATAAACGATTTAAAAACTAAAACAAACTGTCATTTCTTATATACCTATGTATATATAAATAAGTTTTTTTAACAACGCGTAGTTACGTGATAAAATCAAAATGACTTGTGCGTATTTACTTACATTGAAATATCTTAAAGAAAACGAATCGAGATTGTATTATTTGCACGAGGTCTCATATATACTTATTATAGGCAGTATTTACCGCAAATATTTGTACCTACAGTCAATAAAATTAAAATCCTGTGGTCTGAAGAAAGTCAACANCAAAATTTGAGATTCCTAGCACGTGTAGTTTCTGAGATTTCGTGATGAGTGAGTGACCTTTCGATTTTATATATATAGATAATAGGTGGCGCTTACGAATATCTATGAACATATTTTAATTTTCATCCAAGTCAATAATATTTAATGGTAAGGTAAGGTAAGGTAAAATTTCTAATGATAATACGCAAGTTAACACCGCACTTTGTGCAAGCAGGTATATATTTAGGTAGATTGATAGCAATTTAGTGAAATTATGTCATTTTTCAAAATGTGCGAGTCGTAAAACGTGACAAGTGAGGGACAGGATCGTTTGCAAAATCAACTTTTTATTGAGCTTTTAAATTTTACAAGAGTGCAGCGGGCTGAAGGGAAATCCGGTCTTGCTAAAATAAATTTTATTACAGCCCACGAAACTATTCGAAATATTTATTAAAAAATGTTATCTAATGTACAAGTACTACTATTAAATAAAAAAAAATAGTTTCTTATCATCATCATCATCATCATCAGCCTGTCCTCGTCCACTGCTGGACATAGGCCTCTCCAATAGCACGCCACGCCAGTTTCTTATACTTTACATTAAAATATTTGTACTATTATTATATATTACTAGCGACCCAAACGCGGCTTCGCCCGCTTATTATTACGATCAAATTGTACAAAATATTTACATAAATTGTAGCCTATGTGCTATTCTGATGTATCAGCTATATCAGTGCAAAAGTTCATCTATATCCGTTCAGTAATTTTTGTATGAAAGTTAAACAAACAACCATCCTCACAAACTATCACATTTATAATATTAGTAGGGTAGAATGCAATTAAAAAAATATATACCTATTAAAAAAGTTCCCATAATTTTATAACGAGGTGAGATGAGTCGAATTCCTTACCTAACAAAAAGTAAAACAATCATTGTGAAAGTTAAATCTGATTTTGCCGGTACTACCTACAACATAAGCAATTACCTGGTTTTCGTTGTATAATATTTACATTAATAATTCGTCAGCCGTGTAAACTGGAAACGAGACGAGGCGCGGGGTTTAGTTCCGCCACTCGACTTGTAAATTTATGTCAAGACGAATTGAAGGGACAAAAGTTTTGGTCTCTCTGGAAAAGAAGGTGAATCCCCTCCTCCCTCCCGTTCCTCAGCTTTTTCATTCATATAACTATTACTTGCATTCTTTGGAAATACCTTAAATAATATTGTCGTCGAATACGCAAAAATAAACTTATTTGTTTTATTTTCGCGCAAATCATCTGGAGTTGACAGTAACCTTTATATAATTGCTATGGATTTATCTTATTTAAACAAGTATTACATAGTGAGGTGCGTCTGTGTATTGATAAGACATCGCTGGCGCCAGCTCCTTGGAAAAAATCTAAAGTAAGCACTAGGTAGATACCTATGTAATTTTAAATATTTACTATTTGTTCAAATTCTAAATATTATTTATTCGAGTGAGACTAGAGTTATCCGTCGTGGTGCAGGGGGCACAAGCCTGAGGCTGTACATGCGACGGTCGTGGATTCGATTCGCCACACAACCCTCGAAATCGAACGGCATCAACAGTTAACAGTTAAAGTTTATAGTGCTTAGAATTTCTAAATGGATTATATAAGTCAATGGAGCGAGAAAATGAATAAAGAATATTCTGCAAAATACCTACATATTTATTTAGTTTATTAATGTCAACGTGCAACTGACGTAATTTTACTTAGAAGTAATTGATTTTAATTTAGGTTTTCCCCTCATCTTATTAGACTCGTTACGTGTAACGCTGGCGTTTGGACTTTACCATCTAGTACAAAATGTCTAATATATCTTTAATGTTTCTCTAAATGTCTAATTCGCGGGAAATTACTGAATGGTTGACACTGGGATCGCCGTAAACATGGGAATACGGTGCATCTTACTCACTTTGTACTTTTATACAGAGGGAACCTAGTGTTAAGACACTCCGTTCCCCACTTTCTGCCGAATTCTGAAGTCATTGCGTGTTGAGTGGCAGGACTCAACGCCGTGCTTTTGCCTCGATACCAGAACAAAGAAATACAAATATAAATTGAAATAAATTCATCTCCTCGAGTGGAGATCGAACCCACAACCGCCGTGACTCGCCTCAACTTGATTTTTTGGACTTTTATATTGAAAGAAAAATAAAAATAAAGAGTGAATCTACTATTGCGAGCAGAAATTATAACGTACAACAATGCTAATGATATAGCATTTTTTAACTTCGCGCGGTATTTCAAACATTGCAGGATAGGCAGACAGAACCTGGGCACCTATTTTTAAGAGACTCGTGGAACTCAACACCGAGCTTTGCTGAGGAAATGAAAATGTTATTAACATTTCATTCCTCCGAGTGGTAACTGAACCCACACGTCGCGCGTGTACCCTACCACTGCGCCACGAAGGGTTTTATTTTAAAAAAATAATCTAGTCAAATTGTCACGTCATATCAAATTGTTTTTTCGTGAATTGCGTTTTTTTGGAATTTGTTATCAAATTACAAAAGGATTTTATTTAATGCAAATAACTTAAATACACAATAGATTACACAATGAATACTACTTATATTATATTTTATTTTATTTTACATTTAGATTTGCTTGAAAGATCATCTCAAAATATTCCTTAATTAACGCCATGCTGATTTTGAAGTGCAGTTTCTGTCTGCAGTTTCGTCAAAGTTATATGAAGGTCATATGAATAACAAATTTATTGTAATGCTATGAGGTAATATAACTAACTACTTATAATATATGTAATTTATTTCTATTTATACGTTTATTCGCAATATAAGAATAAATCGATTTTATTATCATTATAGCTTTCCTTTTATCCTCTGCCTCTCCTACTGTGTGGGGGATAGCTTCACGACACAGTAGGGGAGGCAGAGGGAACCTACTCTTAAGATACTCCGTCGATTTTTGCGAGGTATTGCGTGTTGAGTGGTACAACTAAACGCCGAGCTTTTGCCTTGGTACCAGAGTGAAGGAATGAAAATATTCATAAATAATAATTCATCCCTCAAGTGGAGATGGAACCAACAATCTNGGGGCACAAGCCTGAGGCTGTACATGCGACGGTCGTGGATTCGATTCGCCACACAACCCTCGAAATCGAACGGCATCAACAGTTAACAGTTAAAGTTTATAGTGCTTAGAATGTCTAAATGGATTATATAAGTAAATGGAGCGAGAAAATAAATAAAGAATATTCTGCAAAATACCTACATATTTATTTAGTTTATTAATGTCAACGTGCAACTGACGTAATTTTACTTAGAAGTAATTGATTTTAATTTAGGTTTTCCCCTCATCTTATTAGACTCGTTACGTGTAAAGCTGGCGTTTGGACTTTAACATTTAGCACAAAATGTCTAATGTCTCTCTAATGTTTCTCTAAATGTCTAATTCGCGGGAAATTACTGAATGGTTGACACTGGGATCGCTTTAAACGTAGGAATACAGTGTGTCTTACTCACTTTGTACTTTTTATATTTCAGCTTCAGAGGGAACCTAGTGTTAAGACACTCCGTTCTCCACATTCTGTCGAATTCTGGAGTTATTGTGTGTTGAGTGGCAGAACTCAACGCCGTGCTTTTGCCTCGATACCAGAACGAAGAAATACAAATATAAATTGAAATAAATTCATCTCCTCGAGTGGGGATCGAACCCACAACCGCCGTGACCCGCCTCAACTTGATTTTTTGGACTTTTAATTTGAAAGAAAAATAAAAAGAGTGAATCTACTATTGCGAGCAGAAATAATAACGTACAACAATGCTAATTATATAGCATTTTTTAACTTCGCGCGGTATTTCAAACATTGCAGGGTAGGCAGACAGAACCTGGGCACCTATTTTTAAGACTCAGTTCTCCATTAAGACACTTAGGTTTGCAGTTTCGTGGAACTCAACACCGAGCTTTGCCGAGGAAATGAAAATGTTATTAACATTTTATTCCTCCGAGTGGTAATTGAACCCACACGTCGCGCTTACAATCGCCCTACCACTGCGCCACGAAGGCTTTTATTTTAAAATAATAATCTAGCTACGTCATATCAAATTGTTTTTTCGTGAATTGCGTTTTTTTGGAATTTGTTATCAAATTACAAAAGGATTTTATTTAATGCAAATAACTTAAATACACAATAGATTACACAATGAATACTACTTATATTATATTTTATTTTATTTTACATTTAGATTTGCTTGATAGGTCATCTCAAAATATTCCTTAATTAACGCCATGCTGATTTTGAAGTCTGTCTGCAGTTTCGTCAAAGTTATATGAAGGTCATATGAATAACAAATTTATTGTAATGCTATGAGGTAAATATAACTACTTATAATATATGTAATTTATTTCTATTTATACGTTTATTCGCAATATAAGAATAAATCGATTTTATTATTATTATAGCTTTCCTTTTATCCTCTGCCAGAGGGAACCTACTATTAAGATACTCCGTTCCCCACATCCCGTCGATTTTTGCGAGGTATTGCGTGTTGAGTGGTGCAACTAAACGCCGAGCTTTGTATATATTAATAAATAATAATTCATCCCTCAAGTGGAGATGGAACCCACAATCTTCATGTTACAGTCACACCCTTGTGCCCTTGGGCCACGACCGACGGTTTTGTATAAATACTATAAATCTGATGTATTTTCTAAGCGAGCATTTTAGATGTCAAAGTTAGCGATTTTATTAAAGATAAGCCGCGACGAAATAGTTTGCAATGTACTAAATTCCTACGCATGTAAAATAAATTGTAACAGTTTATAACAGCACTTTATGGTAATAATTCACACTACTATACGAAACATCTGTAGATATTGAATGTTAAATTCTTATGATAATAAATTAGCAATACATTATTAATTGTAACCTTCATACCTTATTACAGCCCATTTCCTTACCTAACTGAATAAAATTCGTAATTTTATATGTTAACTGTTATTTTAATGAATCAACACTTTCAGATAATAAACGAACATCGCTATGTTTTGAAAGAAAAGCATTATAAAATAAAACTTATATTGCAAATGCACTCACATTACTATTAAAACACTGAAGCCTTTCTATAAATAAATTTAGTATAGACTTACAAAACTTACAAGATTCAGATGTCAGTCACTAAGTAGTCATTATAATATTTTTATACATTTTCACGTATTTAAAGTATTTTTTATTGGTTTGTAAAATAAAAACAACATAAACATAACCTAACAACATCACTATCTCAATATGTCATTATGTACTGAATAAACCGAAGGTTGAATGAACGAACAGCTGATTGGTGTGCCACTAGAAAAAATATTATTTTCTGCCATTTCATGTTTGTTTCTTTATTATTATTTTATTGAATCAAAGTAATCAGACAATGCTATTTTATTACATTTTATTATTATCAGTTGATTTAAAACAAAAACTAAAACATTTCACGTAATAGATTAATTGTTAATTTTGATAAAATATGGTTCATTTTTCACTTTCTCGCATAAAGGGTTGATATGTTTTTTATATAAAAATAAATACACTTTTCTAATCATTATATATAAAACTCCCACAGTAGTAGCATTTAACAACAAATGGCAACATTTGCGTTATCTGTCAAGAGCATGCAAAAATTATACCAATGTCAATTTAATTGTAAATTTTAAAATGAGCGCGATTTATGTAATCGATGTTTATTAGTTTAAATTACGACTTCTTTCAAATATCCGCCTTATATAACTTTTATATTTTGCTATTATATAAATAAAAAAATATTCGGTATTTAAATATCTGTTGTCATACAATTATTAATAAACTATTCAATATTTCAATAGAGATTTTTACTAATAAATTAGAAAGTGCCCAAAATTAGAATTAGAAGAATTAGAGTAAATAAAGAAACTTTGTTCTTATCTATTATGAGATAAATTATCTTTGATTAGAATTGACTTACTAGTTATCGAAGAAGCTAGTAGCAAAATGAGTAACTGCGAAAAAGATTTCTTTCGAGAGACCTGGGTTCGATATTTGGGTATGTAATTTATTGTTTTAATTGCGTCATACATTACAGAAATGCATAATTTTTTTGACATTGAAATATTTTAATCCGGAAATTAACGTGAATTTGTTATGTAACTTACCTTGGATGTATTACTCTTTTTTTTTTAAATAAAAACGATATCACTTCCGATATCGATTTTTGATTTAATAAGGTTGAAAAATAAATATTTTACTAAGAAAAATTTATAAATCATTTTTAAAACCATAATTTTACATCCTTATTTTGTGTTGTTTTAACAATTTATTATGTGTTTCTTCAAATACTATACATATATTCTACTTGAGCACTTTATGGTTCAGTGGGACAACATTGGACTGTAAATGTGATGGTTGTGGCTTTAAATTTCTGCTTGGTAACATATGTAAATTTAAACTCAACACAATGATTGATGTTAATATTAATAATCATAAAAATAAATAGTAATTGAGGAAATTATTGAAAATGCTTTTAATTTTATTTATACATTACTATGATTACAAAGATTTTTAAAATTTTTAATATAAAATATTGCTCATGAAATCTTCCATTATTGTATATTAATGTTATAAAGCTGAAGAATTTGCTTAGTTGCATGCACTTATCTCCGGAACGGTAGTTGCAGGAGTGGTAATTGTAATTAATTTTTATATTTCATACCTAATGCATTTCTCAAAGAAATCTATAGTCTATATTTAATAATAATTATTATTTTGACATAACTTACCCTTCATCCTTCACAATATAATGATCGCTAAAAAGATCCATGTTTCAGGTTATGCCAATGAAGTAGGTGAGTCTTTCCGGACACTGGTCCCGCTGAAGGTGGTCAAAGCCAGCTATGCAGTAGCATTCGCCTATGTTCTCGCCGACACTGGGGACAAAAGTTGGAAAATGATTAGAGTATGAGTAAAATTATATTGGAAGTGACAGAACTTTTAATGTTTTATAATATATATATTTTTTTAATGTTTGTTTAATATTTGGGTAATCATTCACTAAATAGATTTAAGTAAATTCAAATCGATCAAGACACTTTGTTCTCCACTCTCCGAATTGAAAACATTGCGTGTTGAGTTGCTGAACTCAACACCGCGTTTTTTACCAGAGTATGAATGTAAAATAAAGAGATAATTTAGAGAAATTGTTATATATTTTTTACTATATTTCGAGAAATAATTTTCATTTACCAAATACAGTAATTTAAAATATTCATATATATAGTGTTTCTTAATATAATTACAGAAAGATGGTCGACCAAAAAAAGTTTTAATAGAAACAGGAGATGCATTGATATGGCAAACTTTAGCATCAGTGGCTATTCCAGGATATGTGATAAATAGGTATGTAAAAACAAATTATTTTATTTACAAAATCAGTAACGTTTTAATTGTTGCTTAACATTTTATTTATACAATAATGGCATTCCTTTCATGGTTTTACATCCATAAGTGCCTGTAGAAAAATAACGAGCAACTCCGTTGTAATATATTTTGCGTCATATTTTTATTGGTTGTTATTAATAACAAATAAATAATTGTTTAATTTTTTTTAGTTTCATGGACGCAGAATCCCGCACATAGTATAGTAGGCAGAGGGAAGTTGGGAACCTAGTGATAAGTCACTGTGTTCCCTTTAAACACTTCCTTTCCGCACCCGCCGCCGAATTATGGAGGCATTGAGTGTTGAGTGGCGAAGCTCGAAAATACACGATAAGTTATAATTATTTAGTTGTTATTATTAGATTTTTATAAACATGTTTTTGTTTATTTTACAGAATATGTGCATATTCAAACGCGTATATACAAAAGAAAGTGCCGAAGATACCGCCAACACCACGAAATTTATTAACAGTAGGTATAGGCCTATTATCCATACCAATTATAGTGCATCCTATAGATAACGCTGTAACGTTTCTAATGAATCTTACATATAGAAGATGGTTTCATGCCTAACATTTATAAGAAATCCCACAGCCGTATTTGAACCTATACTTCTTATGACTAAGTGTTGGAATATGAATCCGAATGTTTGTATCACTTTCACGCAAACACTAGTTAACGGATTTAGATGAAACTTTATAGTAACATATCTTATATTACCGTAAGTTCCATCTCAATCTATTTCCCTAAGTTGCCATCGTTTGTTTATTGTTATATTTTTTATTTCGTTGATTATTATTAATAAGATGTTCTTTTAAACTAAACTAATATTACTGTACTCTTTGTAAAATGTTATTTATTAATATACAACAAGTATGAAATACGCGATACTTGTTCTATATAAAAAAAATAATAAACCTTTTTTTGTCTATTTTCCATATTGTTATTGCCAAAGATGTAAATTTTTTGCAAAGATGCCAAAGATGTCAATTTAGCACAACTTAATTTTTTTGTTCTCCAATGAACAATTCTCCCGCCAATTTTAATGTCAATTTGTTTTTATGCATATTATAAAAAAAAATATTATATTCTGTACTTTTAAATAATTTACAAAATTATTATTGTTAATATTAACTCCAAAGATAAGTAATTTTTCGAATATTACTAAATGTAATTAATTTTTAAACGAATGCTTGTCATGTTTTTTATTGGGACAGATAAATGCGGATATATTAGTACTGCAAGGTTTGCAAAGTGCCCTTATACATTATTTTAATATATATCCAAAAATGCTTTTGCCTTGAGATTAAAAAAATAAAAGAAACTACAATATTTCTTTATATAATAGAAAAAATCTAGATATAAAGTAGTTATGTAGTTATTATTAGTCAAAATTATTCTAGAACATTCCTCAATGTAGCCAATTAATGTTAAATTTGTAGAATATAGCATGCCTTAGGGATTGTTGTGATTGAGTTAAAGCTATTTAGAATTAATAAAATATTAATTTTAAAAAATAGCTTTAGCAGTATAAGATTTTGACTTGTTTATTAATTAAACCATTAAATGTGACGGAACAAATGGAGAAGAAAAGGCAAATGTTTTTTATTGACTCATAAATAAGATATAACACCGATTGAGCGCCATTTTTAGGCTGTGAATTGTTTTTCCATTTTTAAACTGTTCATAAAATATGTGTTCCTATATGTGTTGTACAATGTACAATTTGTAAAATAACTACAGTTATTTATATAATTTATTATTAAATGAAAACAAATGATTTTGTATTTTTAAAGACATTATATAAATAGACAATAAAAAATAATATTGTTAGATGATATGCTCGTATTTAATTGTAGTAATGAAAATTGATCTAGCAGAGCTAGAATACTCATATTGATCTGTTATTTTTTTGTTTTGATTAAAGTTATTAAATAAATGGTTGTTTTTATTTTGTTTACTTACTACAGCTAGTATACAAAAATGTTACATTCCGAAAAATTTAGGACAACTATAATATAATATTGAAATGAATGTTTAAAAGAACTATTTAAATAAACGCCTTTCTTTATTTTATAGCAATATTATGTTTAAGAAGTTAACCATTTTATCTACAACAGGCGTATATCTACAACAGTTTTATTCTATTTTATTAACATTTTACATGTAAAGAAAACAACATTATGTTCCTAGGTGACCCATACTATATGTGCGATATACTGTGAACGTAAAAAAATTAAAATCTTTATGTGTTATTCAATTATGTTAACTTACGTTATTTATTATGTTAACTTAATAAAGTCCCGTTTAAACGCGAACGTTAAGTTGCGACGGCGCAATTAATTAAAGAAAGATATAAAAGTTCTGTTATGGTTCCATCTGATGTGAGGAGTTAGATTTCATAGATATGCATTACAGACTCGCTATTTAGAAGTACTGCATAAAATTTATAGTATAGTTATTAATAATGATAGTACGACACAACTTAACTTTATTCTTGCTAGAATCTTTAAAATAAGTACGGCATAAAAGTTATAGTTATTAATAATTAATAGTACGACACTACTTAACTTTATTCTTGCTAGAATCTTGTAAATAATTAGCTAATGCTTATTTTATTTTAAGTGTAGAACTAGCTAGTTCACAACAACTTGTTGCTGGAATATTGTACCTAATGGTAGCGTTTGAAAATAAATACGACGATAGTTGACGACGATAGTTATGTCAAGACCATGGATTGAGCTGAAATTAATATCAAATATTCAGCGGCCTTAGACCAATGCAATTGGAAATATATTCTGAAATTATTATTTAATAATATTTTAATTTGTTCGCTCTGGTACGAAGGAAAAGAAGGAAGAAGGATACCTAGAAAATTTGCGCGGAAGTGAGGAATAGACGGACGTCTTAATATTAGGTTCCCTCTGTCCAACCTGCTATATGCAGGATACAGCATGAAGCTGAAAAAAAATTAGAGGCCGTCGTGGCGCATTGCGACGGCGTGTGAATATAAATATGTCGTTTGTAGGTTCGATCAGGGGAACAATCACTTTCAATTCATTTTTATTTTCACGCTATGATAGACGAAGCGTGGGGTTGAGTTCCGCCATACTTTTCAATCGTAAGTTTGGCAGAATGATATTTAACGGTCTCTGTTATGTTGATGTCCCGGACGCCCAAGGATGCGCTGGTTGGACGTCATGATGCAGGACATGAGAGCCAATGGTCTAACCACCCTGGATATTACAGATCGGGCAAAGTGGAGTAGGTTTAGGAGGAAGATAGACCCTGGAGACATACGCCGGGATTAATGCCAGGAGGAAGGAAGGATGTTTAACGGTGTGGCTTAACACTATGTTTCCTCTGCCTATCCTATGAAATGTGATGCTAGTTTTATAACGTATTACTTTAATTTCTGTAATAAATTATTATAATAATATTTTAGTAGTTATCTTGCATCAAAGTCATGACTTTGGTTCACTCGGTTAGTTTACTTCTTACATGATGACATTGTTTGAACAACAAATTGAGATTTATTTATGAAAGATAAGATAGTAAGTATTATGTATATATAATTAATTTACCGGAAAATAGAAAACTGTTTATATTTTCTCGATCCGTCCGTCTTCATACATTTTATTATATTAAATGAGGTAGCGGCGGCGCAGTGGGACAGCGTCACCTTAAATTTCGCGTGACAGTTATGGGTTCGATCCCCACTCTAAGGAATTATTTTATTTATATTAAATGTGAAATATAAAAGGTAAATACATATGTATATTTTCTCTCTTAGCTTAACGCTGCATCCCGCACATAGCAGAGCAGACGGAGGGAACCAGGGAACCTAGTGTTAAGGTACTCTGTTCCCATTAAAAATACTTCTGTTCTCCAAGGACAAGGCAAGGCAAACGTGCGTAGGGGTCGTCTGGTGGCCGCCACCCACGACAACGTATAACACCAGAGGAGCTACAGGTGCGTTGCCCGCCTTTACTTTTATAGTCATTGCTTTCAAGCTCAGTCTTCGCAAACGAAATCAGACACTATCTTATTCAATAAGAAGTAAGATAATTACGATCTACAACCAAGATGGGTTGCCATATATTACTTTAACAACACTAAACTTTATATTTCCTATATACTTACAATCAATTTAGTTTAATAGCGTGTAACTAAAGCCTATTGAGACCATACTGGAGATAAAATATAAGAACATTAAGTTCCTATAACTGGTAAAGAAGGTACCATTGTTGAGGTCATTAGTGGCGACTGTGATGCTACAGGCTGGGGTTCAAATCCCATTTGAGAAAATTATATATTTATTATTTTCATTTCTTCGCTATGGTAACGAGGCAAAGCGTGGCGTCGAATTCTGCCACTCAACACACAATACCTCCTGATTTCGAATGAAAGTAGAGAAGGGAAGTGTCTTAATTGGAACGGAGTGTCTCGACACTAGGTTCCCTAGGCTCTCTTGTTCTGTGATAAAGCTAAAAAAAATTGCTCTTATAGGATTAATTTATTATTTCCTTCTGATGAATGCTCAGATTTTTAAAAGCTCTTATTGAATTTAAATGCGGCATTAACTAACAGAAGATTTTCAAAGAAAGGTTTATACGTACAATATATTTATATATATATAGCGGGCAAAGTCACTAGCGGGACACTAGTTGAGCATAATCATATTATATTTTTTATTGCAATAATTACTTAAGTATTCATTTAATATTTAATGTCTGGATCGTAATAAATAAGCAAATAAATAACAACTGGGTTTCAATTACTTAAATACAGGTATTTCCCAACTCCAGTTACACAAAGTTATAGAATAATTGCAAAATCTCTACGTATCAAGTAATACAAGGATGGGTAAACATTGTAAAGATAATAATTATTGTGCATTTCATAATCCATATGTTTACTAAATTAGATATATTATTAACTACTGATTGACGTCACTGTGTTCTGAATAAACGCGACAGTTGTAGGTTCGATTTCGCGCAGAACAAAATTTCTTTGAAAATCAACGATGTGTAGGTACATTTATTTTAATCATTGAACTCTTTCATACATAACATTCTTGATTTAACTCTGTGATCTTTATAAAATAAATTATAAAAATAACTCCCATAAAAAAATAATAGTAGATAAATATAGAAAAACTAGCGGCCCGCTCGCGGTTACACCCGCGTGAACTATGTTATTATTAATTTCTGTCTCCATGACTACGTCCTAGCGACGTCCATGCAAAATTTGAGACTCCTAGCATTCGTAATAACGAAGTTTCATACAAACTTTCGGCCCCAAAAACAACCCCTTAGAAGTCGAATATTGCAAATTCCCGTCTTAGCGAGCACCTACGTCCTATAAATAACTCCTATGCAAAATTTGAGATTCCTAGCACATGTAGTTTGTGAGATTTCGTGATGAGTGAATGACCTTTCGATTTTATATATATAGATAATAAAAAAAATATTAAGATATATAGCGTCCGCCTTTTTTTAACAATTTCGTCATCAGTCATTCGCCATTCGTCATTCGTCATCCGTCACATATGACCACGCATATTCTAAGGCTAAATAAATAGTGGTAAAGCACTAAAGAAAAAAGTAAATATGGTAAATATTTACAGACTATTAATTAAATACTACTGGTGATGAAAATAATATTTTGATGTAAACATTTCTATTGCGTACTATAGATACTTAGTAGCTGCGTAGTCCATATAGATATCTATAGATGTATTTAAGCTTCATGCTCTACCCCGCTAATAGCAGGGTTGCCAGAGGAAAAATATTTCCGTTCTCCACTTTTCACCGAACGCGTTGCACGACGTTGTGTTCCGTTGAGTAACGGAACACGTTGAAAATCTATAGATATAATTAAAAGAGCCTCGAAAATTGGTCGGTAAACCCTATTACTATAAGCGGGATACAGCGTGAAAAAATATTTATATTAAATTTAAGAAAAATTACAAAGGTTATTTTTCTGTCACGTGGAAAACTAACGCCATTAAAACAAACGTGTACGTAATTTAAACGTGTTAAACTAATAACGCAATAACTTTAAAAACTACCCTCTTATAATTTAGTAGAGAACAACGTATACACTCGTACCAACCCTCTATATTAAAAAATATATATTCAATATTTTTTTTATACTGTCTTCTTCTGGTGACATTATAAAACATATTTTTTGTTTTTTTTCTTAATAAATACGAGTTTTAGTGGAAACATAGGAGCAGGTTCGAAATGTCATTTTCACTGTTATTATTTTTTTTAACTATAAACTATAAAGATCACAGACCCGTTGTACAAATGCGAAAGGTGCGTAAAAATGTACTTAATTTGTGAATATTTAGACAAATAAATAGTAATAATTAAATAATTTCTAATTTAATTTGAGAGCACCGTCGTGTAGCACCGGCGTAACGTCTAACTGTAATCGCGACGGTTGTGAATTCGATTCCCACTCTGAGAAAAGAATTATTTTCATTTTCCAGTTCAACCTCTCAACATGTATGTATCTTAACATTAGGTTCCCTCTGCCTATCCTGTATAAGCGAACCTACCCCGATACAGCAAGAAGCAATATTTTTCAAGAAATAGATAGATTTAACTAATGTACCTAGCCTTCTAATTTATTATTATATTTTGTCAAACAGCTGTTTGTTAGAAACATTTTTATCGTGTAAATCCTATTTGCAAATATACTAAACAGAAAGGGATAAAACTTTTTCCACTTTAAAAGACTTTTCAGGATTGAAAGTAAAAGACTTAAGTCGGTAAAGGACTACTTTTGTCATTACATTGCATTTTGAGGTAGAACTTTAACACTAGGTTCCCTCTCCCTAGCCTATTGTGAAGCTGCGAAAAAAAACTCACAAATTTATATGCTTTTAATATAAACGTTATATGTTTAGTTTAAATCGACTATCATTGTCTTTATATCACACTGAAATAAAATAAATTATAATTCCGTGTAATTTTGATTTTACAACTAAAATGTTGCGCGTATTATTATACCTAATTATACCTACCTATAAGTATATTGTATATTAATTTAGTAATGCTAATTGAATTTTGACAATTAATATAATGATTTTGAAACACAGCAAGTCGTTATGTTAAATTTAAATTATTTTTAGGGTACTGTAGTATTTTTTATTGTTATCTTTTCTGTTCGTTCAATTTGAGACATTCTGTGTGGAGTAGCGAAACTCAACGCCGCGCCCTTCCTTACCATACACCGTAGATATAAATAAAACAATTTTGGAGACATTGGCGAGTTAATAAAAATGCTTAATTCCCCCGTTTGGAAAATAAACCCGCAACCGTCGCGCTTACGATCCGTTGCTGCACCTTTAGGTACGTCAGGATGCCCTAACTATTTCTTGTATTTCAAGTCATGCTTGGTAATTGAAAGGAAGTAATGACAAATAAATTGGTTATATTATAGAAAATAAACATAACATAACAAATAATAGCGATGAATGATAAATAATTTATGAATAAGTATACTCCGTAAATATTAATTTGTGTCCCAGTGGCATAAACGGTGTCTATCAAACATTAGTTATGGGTTCACTCTCATACGGAAACAGATGTCGGAAAAATGTATCTGAACAATTTATTTATCTCGTTTAGTAGAAAAAAGTCGGTATTTTTAGGGATCCGTGCCCAAAGGGTAATTCGGAACCCTATTGCTAAGACTCCGCTTTCCGTCGGTATGTCTGTCAGTTAAAATTTTCACATATTTCTATTGATGCTATGACAACAAATATAAAAAATATATATTTAAGGGGGTTCCCTTACAACAAAGTAATTACTTGTCTTTATATATAGATAATGATACGGAACACTTTTTGTTTTCACTTTCAATTTTTGTTTTTTTTTTAAATTAATATTGTGTCCTGCAGAAAGCAGCATTAAAAAAATATACATGCAGATTTATGCAATGGGATCTTAGGCCACTGCTTTACACAAGCAGAAGGAAGAGAGTTACTTCCCCATTTTCCGCCCAATTTTCGAGTGGCGAAATACAACGTCCCTTTTATCTTTCACTAATTGTGAAAGTCGCATACAAGTTTATATATCAGTTTTTATACACGGATCTATTTATTTTTTAAGGTAAATTTGCAGGGTAAGCAAAGAGAAGCTACGGACCTAATGTTAAAAATTCTCCAAATTCTGTGGGCATTGTGTGCTGAGTGCGGAACCCAACGCCACGCTTTGCCTTGTTACTAGAGAAAATAATACTAATAATAATACTATTGAAAATACTAAATATTTCATTAATTCGAGTGGGAATCGAACCCACAACCTGACCCGTTTACTGTCGCATCCTTGTGGCTCTGCGCCACGACTGGCCCCATTTTAGTAATTTAGTGTTTTTATATGTATGCAGCATGTTATATGTTGATATAGATTACAAATGAATATAGTTATGTAAAGTAGGACCACGACATATGAACTTAATTTCGAAATCTCAATGCGTAACTGTTAAAGTAAAACGATATCTTAATTTCAAGGTAAAACCTGGGATGATACGAGTTCGAGGTGATACAGGGATATACATACTGAGTCACTTTGTTGTTTACCATGCAGGGTAGGAAGGGGGAAACTGGGAAGGCAGAGAGACACTCTCCCACTTTTCTCTTAATTATCGAGACACGCGTTTTTCCCGCACAGAGGTACCCCGCCGTGAAACTGCTTATAAATATTAATAGCAAGCAGGAATCAAACTCGTGATAGATGAACCGGTATTGCTTAACTGATTCTTTTGACCTCGCTCTCTTTGGTGAAGATTATTTTATTTTCTATTCATTTCACATGTCGCTTTAGTTTTTTTTATTTTGTCAGATCTTGTTTACTAACAGTAAATATTTTTTACTATTTTAAAATAAATATGTATTTCTAAAATTATTAATTTTTATTAAGTTTTTATTAAGAAATTCTCTTCATATAATTACATTTTAAATAAGTATGTGTGAGGTAGTGGGTCCGAATTCCATTTGGGGGAATGAATTATTTCCAATACCTGACCCTGGCCAGAAGGCAAAGTCGGGTGATGAGTCCCACCCAACAAACAATGTATCATTAATTGGGAACAGAGTGTCTCAGCACTAGCTTAAAAATAAAGGTACCTATATGAAAATAATGAAGATACTAAAATGAAAACAATTATAGATAATAGAAAAAGTCAATGAGCTTTTTCAGAAATGGAAAATGTAATTTCAATCTCAATTTAAAGTTGTTTAGTTTTTTAATAGACCGTTTAGCGTATTTTTATGAGGATCAATAAATATTTCTATTTACACATAAATAATAAAAAAAATTACAACTTTCTTAATTGTAAATAAAAAACCCATTCCTGAATTATAATTATAACCAAGTAAAAAAATAGCACTCACCAATTTTTATCACATATAATTAATAATACTTTTTTAAATTTAATTTATTATTTATTAATATTAAAATATGAATAAATCACACAACGTCCATAGTGTAAGCGCGGGAAGCATATACTACACGTGTATATCGATGAAACCAGAGTTGATATGGAGAACGTCGTAAGGCATAAGGTATAAGCGGGACTATTAAAAATGATTTTTTTAATTAATATTATAATATAACAGACACTATATTCCCTTTTCAAGTTATTTATTATATTTTATTTAGTTTCTCTATCATTAACATGGAAACTAACTTATGCTTCTATTGTACTATTATGCTTAACGAGGTCTTATCTGGGGCGTCACCTGCGTAGTCAAATTGAAATAGCTATTTGTTCTATATAGAACAACATGGCTTGGGAACGTCGAACGAATGAGTAATGAAGGAATGGCAAAAAAATATAAGGGAAAAGTGAGCTGTAAGAGAGGTAGGGGGAGACTTCGGTTGACTTTCAAAAAAACAGTATCAAATATACTGAAGGAAGGTTATGAAAAAACATGAGGACCCTCCGTCAGGCATGTTTAAATTTATAATATATTTCCATGTCTTCGCTCTGGTGTCGAGGCAAAGGCGCAGCATTGAGTTCTGCCACTCAACACGCAAGGCCTGCAGAATTCATCGAAAAGTGGGGAACGGAGTATTATAACGCTAGGTTTCATCTGCCTACCATGCTATGTGCGGGATACAGCGTGAAGCTGATTTTAATTTGAAATTAGACTAATTCTAGGGCTAAATGACAATTTTTTTGTGATATTAATTCATTACACGCAAGTATTTGTGAACTACTGAGGTACTTCTCAATAATAAATATGTTTTAAAGAGAGGATACAACTTTGACAAGAGTAACAATTGTTTAACCTTCTATAAAGCATTCCAGCATTAAATATCTGTAAAAAAATAATAAGAGATAAATGTTCTTAAAATTTTAATCGCTATATCTTTAGATTTGCGCCGTCAAGTTCAGTATCCCCTGCAGCCTCAGGTTGGATGCGTATTTTTATATACAACTGGTTTGATAAAAAATCTAAATCATTTTATTTTGCCCTTAATCATCATAATTTATCAAATATTAGCGACCAGCTCGCGGCTTCGCCCGCTTGAATTACACAATTATTTGTTTCTCATCTGAATTACTTTCGTGATCTAATAACGTTTAAATATAAAATTTTAATACAATATCCGTACATTGTAAAGTAAAGAATCAGCGAATTTATATAGTGAAAACTGTATTACAATAGATTTATCTGTTTCTGAGATTTTCGTGCAAACGCACACACAAATAGACAAACAGCCAAAAATTTTAAAAATCATTGTTATGGGTTCTATTAGTTATGGGTTCTATTCTATTGTCATTGTAATATCTCTATGGTTATTAGATTATTTAAAGCGTGACCTCGGCTGAAGTAGTTTATTGTATTGTAGATATATAGAATCGACCCAAAGAAGTGAACCTTAAAATATGAACAATTTCTGCTTAAGTTTCTGCTTAAGTTTCGAACAGTGACCAAACTTATTACATTTGTTTTAATTCATTTTGGTTAATAAATAAGTTTATAAGGTAGAAATTTTTTCTATTTATAAATATTTATTATTTACTTGAAAGTGTCCGGAAGTTTTTATGAAAACGGAACTCCATTTATGTACTTATAATTAATAAGTGTAATGGCGACTAAATATTTTTATAGTAGGTAACATATTATACACGAAATATAGCAGTACCTATTAATAAAATATATTAGTTCTTTCATACAAAGAAAACATAAGTTTAGCAACATCATTTATTTTATACAATATTAAGACAAATTAGATAATTGTTGATATTAGCAGCTTTGTTAATATTCTTCACATAGCGGGGTAAGCGAGGAAACCGGGAAATATAGTGAAAAGACATTTTGGTCCAATCAAGACACTTCCGTAGACACTTCCCTCGTTGCCAGAGCGAGAAAATTAAAATATTTAAAATTTTCTCGAGTGGGAATCGAACTTACAACCTGTCGCATTTACAATCAAACTCTTGTACTCATGCGCCACAAACGGCAACTTTCAATAAGTTTTAAGATTCTTTTACATCTTTCGAAAATCCTGTTTTTCTCGTTTTCATAGGAATTTCCCCCTCCAAGACTGGCTTATTGAAGCATTGGATACACACTTCTTGAATATTTACTTCATGATATAAATCTGTCACATATTCTAACCTCTACTAGTAAAAATAAAGAGGAAAGAGAGAAACACCAAAATAGCTTTATTAGATAAAAGGTTGCTAAGGTCCATCCGGTACAGTGTAAAAAAATGGAGACCGGTTCGAGTCTGCCTCGTCGATCGTTGAATTATTAAAAAAACAAAATTATTTTTTATTCTAATTTTATGATTGTTATGTAACTTAATGAATGCTAGCGGAATGCTTGAAGTCGTCTATAAACAAGAAACTATAACGATTAGCAAATGTGAAGGCTCATCAACGCTAATATAGTTTCAATTTTATTAACATACTAAAATGCCTTGTGAATTTTTTATGTTACTGGATTTGCACGAGAAGAATCGCCTTAATAGAATTGGGAAATTTTAATAAATTATAAAATAATCAATAATTAATTAATAAAATTCAAGTCCACGTCGACTTGTGATATTTAGATAATTTATACATTTAAGAATAATTACGTACCTATGTATTTTTTTACTATTATTTGATAGTGTTTTCTATAATCACCATTATTTGTCTTTATTGCTATCAATTCAATATTCAACTACTTTTTGATTTAGATTTTTAATGATTACAATTAAGTTGTATTTACTAATTGCAATTTAAATAATTAACAATTAAAGCAATTACAAATTTAACACCAATACAAGTTTTACATAAACACATTGATTCTTGAAATCAAAATTGTTTAATCAGCTTCACGCTGTATCCCGCACACAGCAGGGTAGGCAGAGAGGAACCTAGCCTTAAGACAGTCCGTTCTTCACTTTTTGTCGAATTCTAGAGGCTTTGCGAAAAAAAAATTAATTACCCTGAAAAAAATTTTAAACAATGATTAATATCTATTATAGACACATCCTACTTTCAATTTATTGTTATAATTAAATATGTATCAATTGCCATTCTATTAGTTACTAACAATTTTGTATGTAAAATTAATATATATTAATATTTTTTCTAAAACGATTAACTTTTGTATGTCAATGCATTTAATCTAATTTGCAGTTCTGTTGAATTGCTAAATAAGTACGTGTTATTAAGAACTAATTATTGTCAGTTAGAATATAAAATTATTATTTCATTATTTTAGAAAGTTACCAAAACAGTTAAATATCATATTTCAATATTTAATAAGAAAACGTATAAAAATTTGAACGTAGCGGGATATGAACTGGCGCCTCTTCGGAAACCGTCCAAGCGCTTTAACCAACTAAGCCATACGTTCTTGCTTAGAAGATCTGAGAACCTATAATATCCTAGCGATGCTGCTGCTGAACAGCAATCCCATAATCCTCGGCGATCGATCCTACGTGCGGTAGGTAATGAAAGTCAAAAGAAAATATATGTGCAGTAATTATTAAAATACAAGTGCGGTAATTAATAAATTATTCATTCTTTTAGAGCAGTGCTATCAACTCTAAACACGGAGTCACATGAGTATTTGAATAAGTAATAAGTATTCGATAATAATTAATTCCATCAATCAATCAAATCAGCCTTTTCGGGTCCACTGCTGGACATAGGCCTCTCCCAGGGTGCGCCAAAGCTCCCGATCCTCCGCCTTCCGCATCCAGTCGAAGCCAGCAACCTTCTTCAGGTCGTCGGTCCATCGAGCTGGAGGGCGCCCTACGCTACGCTTGCCAATCCGCGGTCTCCACTCAAGGACTCGTCTGCTCCAACGGCCATCGGTCCTTCGACAGATGAATAATTAATTGTTTATGTATTATTAATAAGTTATGGCTTTTCGAATATAGAATGTAAATAATTAAATTATAGAAATAAGAGTTTTTTTTTATAAAAATCAGTTAAATGCGAGCCGGACTTTTATACCGAGGTGTCCGTGCCAATTTCAGGATTGTGTGTCAACGGGAAAAAAATATTAAAAAAAAAATATAAGAGTTGCGACAAACTAAGTTTGCACACACGTTTTGTATAAAACTAATTACAATTATAAATTTGTATTGTTTTTCCTATGAAATATCTATCAATTTTCTTTTTGGATTTTTTTCCTTTATTTGTACTGCAAGGTGACTTAAGGGGGTGCCTTTCCGTTTTTTTTAGAAGTGTACGGCGTCCACTGCCCATCTCCTAAGACATCATTGATATGCAGGAGAAACAGCATGTTAGGTCTTAGTTCAAGGCGCACAATAGATTGGATGTTCAGAAACAAACGAAAGGATATGTTTCGCAAGCTCTAACTCAGTCACGAGAATTTGAATTTTGTACGCTTATTATGCTACAATGTTGGGAAATATTTGAAAATTATAGTACAGTATGTAGTATAGTGTAATTTAATTCACGTTTTAGGTGCAGCTTCGACTTTGAATAATTATATGAATAAATAGATACCTATATAATTATTACTTTCTGAGAATATGCAATCTCTAACACAACCTATGAAGAGATGGATTTATTTAGTGATACGGGCTAGTGCAAACTTTAAAACGATAGAAATTATTAAAAATATTAATGTATATAGAAAACGTAATAGTCAGATATATGCCTGGGCTTTAGCTTTAAACAGATACGACGTTTCAGCGCAAATTCTTTTGTTAGTAAAATTTAGCTTGTTAACAAGGCTATCAGGCTGACTTCTATTGTTAAAGAACATGTTTAGGGTATCAGGGCTCATTGGAACAATTCCTAATCCTAATGCAGGCGCGATAGTTATTTGTTCAATCCCACTTAGGGAAGTTATTTGTTTTTAATTTCCAGGTCCAGTACCTAATATGAAACAGAGAGGCAGAGAGAGGTAGAGTTCCGCTACCAAAGGCGCATTAATACACGGAATAGAGCGTAAAACTGAAAATAAAAATATTATAATATAATAAAATATTCCAATTTTATATATACGACTAAATTGTTAAAAATTATATCATTATGGGGCCAAGTACTCTTGTTTTTCAACTAAATGAAATACAACGACCATTTTGGTCATCGATGTCCACACACTTGCGTGAAGGGCGCGCTGTAATCGCTCTTATTTTCTTTTTATATACTGTTATTGCTAAATTTTTAAGTTTAGTGATTTTTACCGCGGCTTTGCTTATGGTAGTCAGAATAGGTCTTAAAAAGTATTTTAATTAATATTGATAATTAAAATATTATTTTTTAATAGAGCAGGCAGAGTACGCAGAGGAACCCTGGGAACCTAGTGTTAAGACAAATACAGGGTGTATTTCAAACTCGACGAGCCCTTCTCTAAAAGTAACATTGCACAAGAACTTAAGCTATTGTTAAAATTTCTTATACTTAAGAAAGATTACTTTATTTATAATATAATTCAGCTATTTATTAGATAAATAAAAAGAAAGTAAAAAAATACATTGAAAAAAATTGTGCTAAATCACTCCATACTCTAATTTCTAAAAGGTAGGTCCTGTTTGACTAGAAAGACTACTACCAATCATATTCTATACGAATAATTTGAGTAACAATTTATAAACTAAAGAAGGAGAAGCTGTGTCAAGCTCTTCTCAACGTCTCCAAGACAGAGAGAATGAGAAAAGTGGAGAACGGGGTGCTTTAACAATAAAAAAGTATGTAACAGCAATAAAAAACGCATACATATAACATTTTATATATTAAACTAGATTATGTATAGTTAACCAATATTTTCGATGTCAATGACATTGGGCTACAGTGCGAGATAAAAATTTAAAAATTCAACTGGTTTCGGCGCGAAGGTCAGATATGTGGGTGCCGGTGCCGTTACAAACGATGAAAGTAAGTAAAAACTGATAACTTGACGATTATATAATTGTTGTTGATTTCGTATTCGCAAATTGGGGTTTGTGACCCTAAAATTTGATAGATCAGACTGATTTTATAAAAATTTATATTCTTTAAATTAGTTTTAGTATATTAATTACAAGAACATCAATTTTATTATATAAATTAATAGTTGTTAATTTTACCTGCTAAAATTGCTGGATTTTTCTGGGGTGGGCACGGACAGACAGGTAACTCTAAAATATTTAACTCTAAAGATCTTAGGAAATACAGTATTTATTCTAAAATATGAAATTTAATTAGTGTTCGAAATACAGTAATTCGGTGACGGTTTCTATGAAAACATCAAATCCTTTTGATAAAAATGCAGTTTAATTACATAATGACAACAATCAATGTTATCGGTCATTAAACTTGAATAATAGAAATTTAAAATGACCATATTTTTTTGGACATAATTACCATCTAAATTAAATTATTAGGTAATATTTAATGTTTTGTAAGTATGTTATTTATAAGAATTAAAATTAAAATTGCATAATTTAATAAACAATTTCATAGAAGCTATCAATTAATTATTGCATACCCATGGATAAAAAAATAATAATAACAACTGCATGGATTTAATTAGATATAAAAAAAATAATTATTATTCATTATAGAGTTGTACTTAATCAATATATGTACATTATTTTTAATTGTAAATCAGTTTTCTTTAATAAGCTGATTATTAAAAAAAAATATAAAATGAAAAAGAAATTTAATTTTGAAAAGAAAAATGGCGCGAAATTATTTTTTCGTTGTCAACTGTCATGTGAATGTCTTTTTAATTTTTTTGGAAAATTTGTAATTATTTATATATTTAAAGATTTAGTTGAAAGTGAAATATAAAAAAAATATGTTACAAACAGTTGGTAGCTGTTTTATATAACAATAATATATTTTAAAGCACGCCATTCACTTAAAGCGGTGAATTACTATTGTGAAACAACGCCTGATCCTTTTACGAGGTATTTAGATAATGAAAACAAACTATTTTGAACAAAATTGAGTTCTAAACACTTTTAATAAAATTTAAAGTAAATTTAATATTGTAGTTATTATGTATTTATATTATATATTATTACCCTTAATCTATATTTAGAGGTTAGAGTTGTAAATCTCAATCTAACTATTTTATTATTATTTTAGTTGTTATTTTATGATTATGTGCTTGTCTCGTTTGGAGGCTGTTGTGATTTTTAGCTGCATGCTTTGCCTCAATAACCCTGTGATGCGTCAGGAACGGAATCTTAACACTAGGTTCCCTCTGCCTACCTTGTTGTGTGCGGGATATAGAGTTACACTAAAAAGAAGTTACATTTACATTTTACATACTATTAGATAACAAGTCAATTTCAATGTCACGTACTGAATTCGTCTAATTTATTTTTGCCAATGTGTCATACATACATTACATACATACATTACATACATACATTACATACATACATTACATATATACATATATTACATAGATTATATTTACAGCATCTGTAGGTACTGTAAGCGATGATTGTGGGTTCAATTTCCAGGGGAATTATTTTGCTTGGCGCTTTTTATTAAGAAATCGTTGTTTTATGATCATTGAAATTAGGGCAAAATACATAAAAGATAATTTCAAAACTTGAACAAATAATTACAAAAATAATGTTTAAAAACTAGTAATGCATTACCAATCGACGTCACAAAATTAAGCAATTGATTAAAATTCGGTCAACAATTTTAAAAATTTAGGGCTGTGACCTTAAATTTCTGAATACGAAATCAATAAGTATTATGTAATTTTTATTGTCGAGTTTTTAATACTTTCCTAGAAATTTCTTTTTTTTTGGTACTTCTTTGGGGAGATAGCAATGTAAAGAATTTATCTTACAAGACGAGATAAATAAATTTTTGGGAAGTATAATTTTTAATTTAATCAGTACTCGTGGAAATGAAAACAAATTAAATTTTATTTAATTTTCATTTCATTTCCATTTTAATTTCCCGACTCTGAAATAAAACAGGGCAGCGAACAGTTCCGCCGTCTACGTCTTCCTTGTCTTCTCGTCTTGACACTATATTCCTTACGCATAGCCTGCTGCTGCTGGAAAAGCATGAACCTGAAGGCCACTCCGTTATCAATTTTCTATCCAAATTGTGTATTTCCATTTTTTAGTTTCGCCCTATATCCCGCACATAGCAGAGTGGGCAGAGGGAACCTGAGAAGTTTTGCTTCCCTGGCCCGCTATGTACGAGAAGATAAAAAAAAATACTATTAAAGTATTAACTTTACATAAAAAGATTATATTTTCATATCTCAGATATTGGTAACCTTCCCCTAGGTTTCCTCACACGCTGTAAAACTCTTATCAGTTCACGCAATGTTTACTGCACTGATAAGAAGCATCTACAGTTAATTGTTATTAAGAAAATATGTTTTATAATTCATGATAATATATGAAATTATATGTTGCAATTTCATTTGTAAAAAATAATGATAGCATAGATATATTGCGTTTTAATTACATTTCTGGGGTGGGCAACCGACTATTCTGGAGTGGGCACGGCCCACCTGGCTCACCTTCCTACGCCCATGCTTATGAAGCTAAGAAAAAATAATGTTATTGATATTACGTATTAGG
The DNA here is from genome assembly GCA_036379175.1 of Heliconius cydno galanthus. NCBI lineage: Eukaryota > Metazoa > Arthropoda > Insecta > Lepidoptera > Nymphalidae > Heliconius > Heliconius cydno. The sequence goes on along the minus strand of JAKRZM010000693.1, from coordinate 59,779 downwards.
CGCAATCGAGCACTGCAGTGTCACTAAATGAGTGGAAATTTAAAGACGTAGGTGACATGTAGACAAGTTAAATACGGGAGATTGGCAAAGACAAACATTTGTCCTACAAAAAAAATAATAAAAAATATTTTCCATTTTTAGTTTTACGCTGTATCTCGCATGTAGTATGGTAGGCAGATGAAATCTAATGAGGACACACTCCTCACGCATCACCCAAATTTTCGAGATTGTGTGTTAAGTGGTCGTCGACGAAACAAAACAGAGCGAAGAGATTTAATTAAATAATTTCTCGAAGTGGGAATCAAACCCACGTGCTTCAATTTATTAATTATTAATTAAAGAGTAATTTCATGAATCCTAAATTATAAATAATACTTTTACTAACAATTACATAAATACCGTCAAATTAGGGCAAAGCCATAACTTGTGGGAGACAATAAAACACTGAGCCGAGGAAGTTGAGAAATCTTAATATTACGTAAAACCAAAGCCTTATTTCATTTTAGCTTGTCAATCTATCATTGGAAGATCTTTGGTTTGGTTTCCTTTTATATTAAGGAGCCTTGCTTATTTTTATATTTTTCAAAGTATTCAGGACCATAAGACCTAAACATTTTTTTTTTAAATTATACCTTCATAAATTTCTATAGTAAGCTTATTTACAAATTCGTACGAAAATGCCAAATAAAAAAAATGTAGCCTTATAGGGTGACAAGCTAAGAGTCAGTAAAAACTGTGGTCGGCTCGTCCGTACTCACCACAGATTTTTCTAACAAAACTTTCCATAAATAAAATTTTTTTTGCCGCCTTACTTTTGAGATATTACGTGATGACGAAAGGTGGCGGACGTCGACGTAGCGCTTTGTCTACCAGAGCAAAGTAATAAAAATAATTTAAATTAAATCATTCCCCTGGAAATCGAACCCACTATCATCGCTTACAATCAGACGCTGTAAATGTTATATTTAAAAAAATTATAAATATTTCCAAAGCAGAATTGAAACGTAGTGTTTTATCAGATTAGCTTCTACTGCGCCACATCGTCGTCGTCTTAAATAGGTAATGTTTTCATAATGAATTTCACAATATCCCTAAAATGGCTTTAATTTAAGACTTATTAAAGTTATTACTGATAGTGGCCCTTCGCTTCTTGACCTTGACACCCTTGTAAATGAAACTGTAAATGATAAGAATACCTAAATAACATATATATATATATATATATATATATATATATATATATATATATATATATATATATGTAGGTTAATAAAAAAAAAAAATAGTTGTGTGCGTTTCTTGATTTTCTTTCTAGGAATGTGTTGTTTTGTTTCGTAGGTTTACTTTTGCTAACAAATAAATAACAAAATTTTATATTTGTAATATATTTCAGTACAATATTTATATATATTTTAGTACAATCTGGTCTTAGAGTGTTTTCTTTCATCACTTTCCGATGTAATGAGGTTATGTATGAACAAACAAACAAACAAATGAAAGTACGTAACGTTTCCAAGTTTTTATGTCACCTGTTGTCTGTTAGTGTAACAAATATAATCTCAAGTAAATAAAAACTGACGCTATGAAATACTTTTAATAATAATCAAATCCTTTTATGTATATAGATATGTCCGTTTAATGAATATATCACTTGATATCGTTTATTTTTTCCGGTTAAAAATTTCATTTCATTTTCTTTTTCTTTAGAATTTTTTAGGTTTTATTTGTAAACATCCCTTATTTTATTACTTTGTTCGACATAACTATGTTGTTATTATTTTTTTAACAAAAAAAAGATTAAAATAATAATCCATACAGAAATTTTCACAATTTTTTATTTCTTATAACAATTCTACTAATTCAGACGCATTTCAACGATTCGCAATACAAATGTGTCAGATCTTAAATAGCAAATATATAAATATAACCGTAAATCATTTTAAAATTAATACATCGTCTTGTATTTATGTGACATTCAGTTGTTTTTAAAATATAAAAAAATGGAAAAAAAGATTTTTCATAGATAATCTACAAAAAAAAGATTAACTGTATGTAACACAAGCACAAGATAAAATTTGGTGACTAGAAAAAAAATCACAATATACATTGAACGAACTAAATTTATTTTTCTTAATACTAAATTGATTACCTATTTATGTCAACACTTGCTAGCAATTCTAAGTTTAAAAAAAAAACATTTTTTTATTATTAAAAACGCAAGTGTCAACACACTTTTCCACTAACGACCGCCATTTTATTTAACTTATATGTCCATTTGATAAAACATGGATTACTTTTTTATTTACCACCACTTTAAAAATGGTACACGCGGTTATATTTAAAAAAATCTTATGAATTAAAGCAAAAAAATACGCTTTATAAGCATTTAAGAAAAAAATAAACTATAAACATATATAATCTGTGGCAAATGACAAACATATTTTTTAATCAGACATAGATAATAAATAAAAAACAGATAATAAATAAATAAGCGAAATTGGAATGATTTCCAATGAGCTACGTGGTGTGGTCCTTTATTGCGGTAATATTGCTGTATCAGGCACTGTCCAAACATTTCTCTTTTTACCATATTGATTAGGAAGAACATTTATTTTTTTATTACATAACATTGATTTTCGTACAAATAAATACTGTAAAGAAAGAATTTGGTATATAATAAAATAATAATTCTTGCATTGGTCCGGCGTAACCTTTTTTGTATCTCGCACAAAGCAGGGAATGCAGACGACAGATTCGAAACAAGTATTAAGACACTCCGTTCTCATTTAGACACTTCCGTTCTCCACTTTCCGTCATATTTTCGAGGCATTGCATGTTGAATGGCGGAACTCAACGCCGCGCTTTGTCTTGTCACCAGAGCGAGAAAATTAATCTCCTTGCCTACTTAAGAAAATGCAAAAAATAAGGCAGAACTAATAAAATAATATCGAATTGATCAGTTTAACCTTTTGTAAATAACTTTTCATGGACATTCTTTCCATTTTATTTTTCTTGAAATTCATTTATTATAGTTTTTTTTGTTTGTTTTCAATTTATGTAATAAAAATTTAAATTTAATTTAACATTTATTTAATTAGTTAATAAAACCACTGTGTTTGCATTTACTAGATATTTCTATATAACCGTTTAAATTTAAAGTGAAAGGAAGAATAAAAAAATAAAAAATCACTGAAATAACATAATTATAATAGTAGGCATTTATGAACTAATATTATTACGTCGTTCCATTTTCCTCTCGTTTATAATTTAGAGTGATTCCATTCTATTTTCCACCTTTATCTACTAGTATTCATGCGGGATTTGAATCGGGATTGATCACGCGTTGAATCCCTACGTTTTAAAATCATGATCTAGACATTTCATTATCGTAACAACATTTTTTAAAAAAGTAAATTTACTTTTAGTACTTTTTTACAAACACAGCGTATTTCATCAAACCTACTCAGTATATAAAAGTTGCTAAATTATCAAATTATAAAAAAAGTTTACAAAGTATCAACACGATCTAATCAAAACGTTCATTGTGCTACTTTTGTCTACTTTTTTATACAGGGTGGTTGTCCACTCAGCAACTATTTGTTCTAAAAGAAATTATATCACTAAAGACAAACTACACAGCGTGAACCAACTTCTTAGGCACTGAAAAATATTATTACATATATATTTATACATATAATTAAAATGTAAATTTAGCAGCATGATTCAGTCTTTTATTTTTTTTTATTTTTCACCTCTTGTTATTGTTCTATTTATTGTTTTTATACCACAAGCTATACACGTTTATATTTAAAGAGCTAGGCCTATTCATTTTTATATTTAATTTGCAAATCTAAATAGCCTGTATAAGAGTATTAAAGTAGCACAATGAAAGTTGTATAAAGATGGATGCACACTATTAATATTAACTAAATGCGGATCAAACGGCTCATATAAAACATACTGATAATTAACAATGTGCATTCACCTCAATATTATTAGACTACACCTAAGTATTAGGCTTGGGTTCCCTGTGGTCTTAATCTGCTTCAAAATTGATTTTTTGTCGTTATTATTATATAAATAATTTAAAAAATGATCACTTTATAAAAAAATGAAGCTATAATATTCTATACGTATTATGCAAAGAAAAATATTATTTCATATAGTTTCTCATTGAAATCAGGTTAAGACCAACAAACGACCAAGTGTTTCTCTCATCTGATTATTTAATACAAAAGCTCGGGGGAACCTAAACAAATGAACTACAGAATATACCTGAAGCGTATCAATTATTTTACAAGGGTTTTTTTTGTTAAAAAAAGCAATTTACCACTAACTTGATGTATTAGCTCGATGAAGTTAGAAATTATTTTTTTATCTATGTCACAAACATAGATACAATATATGGTTTTGGACCATTCAATTGTGTACTTTAGTATTAAAAGGTAACATTTATTTTTCTCATATTATCTTTAAGGGAGTATAGGGATCTGTAAACATATATATATATATATTTATAAACTAGCTATGCCTGTGAGCTATAGCTGATGTCTGTGGTTGAAATTTATTAAACATTGAATGTTAAGCGGAAATACAATACAGACAAACAGAAAACAATTTTTTAAAAAATTATTGTGGGTGCTCTACCCTTAATAAATAACGATATTTTTTTTATTATATCTTGCACGTACTAAGAGCGATCAGTAATTTTTTATTAAATATAAGAATAACTTCATCAGGTCAATACATCTACCACCTAACTCTACATTCTCCACTCTCCTAATGTTCTTGATCTGAAGAGTCCACATTCTCCGTTTGAGCGAACTTCAGGAACACTTGTTCTAACGTAGTTTGACTGAAGCTGTATTCCACGATGTTTAGTTTTTCTTTCGCTGAAATATCAAAAAAGAAAAAGTATAATTTTTATAAAAGGTATATTTTTATAAATCTTTACTTTCCACGTATGTTTACATATAAAGTATTTGTAACGTAAACATAACTCATGCCGCAAAGTATGATTTCTTAAAATAAACTAAGCAGATTTATGACGCAGCCTGGCACTAAGATTTCCTTAGTTATTTAGTTTTTATTCTCTTTGACAGGAGGACACTAAAACGTTGCCTCTGCATCACGACAGCCAAAATTAAAACACACAATTCAACATACCCTCCTCGATCATCTGGAAGCACTGCGCGAGGCTGCTGACGGAGCACTGCGGCACGGAGAAGACGAGGCGCTCCGCGAAGCTCTCCTCCAGCACCGCGGCCGGGAACAGCGCGCCCACCAGGGCCACAGCCGCCTCCGAGCGCGCGCCACCGCTCGACTCCGTGCTACGGCGGGACAGGGCTTGTTATTTATTACGAAAACCAACCCTCAAGCTTACGACACATTGACCGTATTTTATGTATCTATAGTCTCAATTTATCTCCTACTAAAAGACTAGACCGATTTGAATGAAATATTGTTTTTATATCTCAATCAATAATAAAATAGGACTCAATAGCTGACGCTGTAATCCATGTGTAGTGTAATAAATTAAATAAATATAAGAATCAAGAAATTAATTAAATAGTTATATTAAATTCAAAATATTAGTATCAATATATATTTATGTATGTACGTAATACTCACCGCTGATGATGCAAGCGTATAGACGGCGTGTTCCCAACCAGCGGCGTGTGTATACTAACGTCGACCGCTTCACCTTCACCTTCTACCTCTCCTTCCACTTCACCTTCCGGTTCTCCTTCTACCTCCCTACCGTCTCCGGACCCTGAACCGCCTCCTGAACCTGGTGGAAAAATATTAAACCTTTAAAATATATTTTTTTGTAGAACAAGATTTATAATGTAGTGTCTCTTGAGATTCGAGAAAGAAACTCTAACGCTATATAAAAAACAATAACAGAAAATTTAAAATACTTACCCTCATCTGCCTCTCTGAGTGAAGGTGAGTTGTTAGAAGAACGCAGCGGTGATGGAGTCGACAGGTCAGACTCCAACATCTGAGAAGTTCAGAAAGAAGCAAATAATTTTATATATATAATAGTCTATTCAAAAGAACATCATAGGGTATTAATCCAGAAGTAGGTGGAAAATGACGCCTTATGCCACTGAGTTTCTTCTGCCCTGCTACTTGCGGGCAAGGGCATAATGTAATGCTGAAAAAACTTAAAAAAAGAGTAAATTACCGAGGGTTTATGATTATTCTGTCCAATTTTCATTTCTAGAGTATATCCCGCTCCATATAAATTCTTCAAATGCTGTGTTGAACCAATACATCTGTAATCAAAATAATATGTAAGTGTATAATTTTTTCATTTTATAAATTGCATTTTTAGATCAAAAAAAAGTAATAGTATACAGTTCATTACATATAGAATAATTTTTTCCAACACGATAATAATATAATAAGAAAGATGACACATAGTTTTGGCCTAACTCTCACCTCAACCCTCCCTTGACCATTATTCCGACTCTTGAGCATAAAGCGTCGGCCTCCTCCATGGAATGTGTCGTCAAAATGGCACCTTTTCTACCCTGTAAGTGTAAATAATCGAAATAGTATATTCAAAATACAAAGAAGACATTATTTGGTTAACAAAAACTTATATAAAATAGGCCTACTTTTATGTTTATTTCATGTCGATTTACTTTGACGTAAAGCAGTGGCAGTCTCTTGTTTCCCATATTGACAGCAGGAACACTTTAGTTAAAATGATCTTTTTGTATTAGATAGACAATATGGCAGGGCTATAGGATATATTACATAGTTTCGATGTTTCTCACTGTATTTACAGTCAGTGGGAGGAAACTCGCACCTGGAATATATTATTTGTCAGGCAAAACTCGTTGGTATTTCGATTTGCCACACTCACCTGGAAGCTCGCCAGTATGGTGTCCCACAGGAACCTCTTGCTCCTCGGATCCATGCCGGTGGAGGGCTCGTCCAACAGCACGACCCGCGGGGAGCCCACCATGGCGAGCGCGAAAGACAGCTTGCGGCGAGTGCCGCCGGAGCACTCCTCTGCGTTCTTGCCCGCGTGCTCCATTATCTGTAGGCCGTTGAGGTACGCGTCTACTATTCTGTGAACATAATTATGTATAATAAATACGAAATCTTTATTATTACTTCATTTTTATAGTTGCAGCGTGGGATACGCCATATTTTGCCAATATAGAAACAGCGAATGTGGAACAGTATTTTATATAGGATTCAAGTGTAGTACATAATTATAATAATTACATAAAATAAATTATTTAAATTTACGTCAGTTACCTCGGCGTATCAGCCTTGCTAATCCCACGTATAGCAGCATAGCACTCAATGTGCTCGCGTATGGTGACGTTCTTCCACAGCGCATCGTGTTGCGGGCAGTAGCCCAGGAGCTGGAACGCCCCAGATTGGGCTTCTTCTATACTTTGACCGCCTAGCATTACCTGGAATAATGTTTTCAAGTTCTTTTAATGATTGTATAGAACGAGATTTATAACAATTATTTTTATAAAAAAGCAAAAAAAAAATTAAGTTAAACGATTTTATATTGCAGATATAGTTAAAAAATAATTTCATGGATACAGTCATGGGTACCAATATGTATACATTGTTATATTTTCAAAATAAAGTAACTCGTAACCTACTCACTTTCTGGAAATATCTCTGGTCACATAAATTCCTAAAAATGCAATATACATTTATATAAACACCTATGACAAAAGATGTCATTTTGGAAATATACAAATTTTAAACATATGTATTGATTAAACTAAAAAAAAATCGTGGGGCACGACATTTGCTACTTACCACTAGGTGGATGAAGTCTCATGCCATGTCTTTCGATTGTCGATATTGGACGAGCCCCACGTCCCAAATTTTTAAAAAATGTAAGTGATTCAGAGTTAAGTGCTGCATTCAATGATACATTAACTATTTTTCCGACTGATATGTTTGGTTACCCATATGTTGTATATTTGAGAGTTGGTTTCACCAATGAGTTGTAACTGCAACTGTGATGAGACGACCACATTTTTTTAGCTTATTTCTGTATTTGATACNTCAAAATAAAGTAACTCGTAACCTACTCACTTTCTGGAAATATCTATGGTCACATAAATTCCTAAAAATAACACCTATGACAAAAGATGTCGTTTTGGAAATATACAAATTTTAAACATATGTATTGATTAAACTAAAAAAAAATCGTGGGGCACGACATTTGCTACTTACCACTAGGTGGATGAAGTCTCATGCCATGTCTTTCGATTGTCGATATTGGACGTGCCCCACGTCCCAAATTTTTAAAAAATGTAAGTGATTCAGAGTTAAGTGCTGCATTCAATGATACATTAACGATTTTTCCGACTGATATGTTTGGTTACCCATATGTTGTATATTTGAGAGTTGGTTTCACCAATGAGCTGCAACTGCAGCTTTTATGAGACGACCACATTTTTTTCAGCATGGTTAAGAGAGAACCTGGAAATCTAGCTTTAAGATTTTTCCGTTCCGTAAATTCTGTTGAATTCTGGAGGAGCTGCGCTTTACCGGAGCAAGGGTATGAACATTTGAAATATTCTATTTCCTCGAGTGGGTATCGAACCCATAATCTGCCGCATTTATACAGTTGTATTACCGTCCCGCAGGTGAGTCGCTCCTCAGCAGTAATGATCTTCATGGTGGTGGTCTTGCCCGCGCCGTTGTGGCCCAGCAGCCCGAACACCTCCCCGCCGTGTACGGCTAGCGACAGACGCGCGAGGGCCGCGCGCCGCGCACCCTCAGCCTGCGCGCACCACGCCGCGGAGCTGCGCGACGTGCGCAGCTTGTACTCCTTGCGGAGGTTCTGGATTGTTTTAAACGTTTTTTAATTGCTATTTCATAATTAATACAAGAAAATACTTTTTTTTTTCGAAAATATATAAAAAAATTAACGTAGCAGAACATAAATCCGAGGCTTTTGGTTTGGTTTTTAGTATTAAGACATTTTCGTTAATTTTTCGCTGATTTTTCAAGACATTGCGTGTTGAGTGGCAGAATTCAACGCCGTGCTTTGCTTCGTTTCCAAAGAAAGGAAATAAATATACAAAATATTTCACTCCCCGGGGTAGGAACTAAGCCCTCAACCATTCACCCCCTTGAGCCACCGGGCTACGACACCATTTATCCTTTATCAAGTTTAATAAATGTTTGATGAATAAATATTTTAAATAGAGATATTTTTTTTATTACGACCTTTGGATAGAATTGAGACACTTCAAATGTCAGTAATAAAATATAATTTTGTATACTTATAATTTTAAACCATTATACGAGTATATACATATATACATTATTTATTTCCTTGGACTTATAAATAAAAAAAAGTCTATTAACTTTTTTGTGTTTTTGTTTTTTATATAATGCAGATTAGTTAATGAATAATTATATAGTAGAAGCGGGCGAAGCCGCGAGCGGGAACCCTCACATGAACTAGCAACGCGGGCGCAGGCGTAACGTCACGGTCGCGGCTCAGCAGCGCGGCCACGCGGCGGCGCTCGCGGCGCACGTCCTCGTCCTCGCCCGCCTCGCCTCCCGCGTCCGCCTCGCTGTCCCCTTTTTGTGGGGTGGGGGTGTGACGCTGGGAATTAATCATTTAAATTATGTTTAAGGAATGTCGGTAATGAATGTGCTTGTCAATTTATTTAGAATTTTGTTTTCAGTATGCAGAAGGAACCAAGTGTTAAGACACTCCGTCCTCCAAAAAACACAACCTTTTTATTATATGATCCATATAACAACTCTATTATTTTTAAGTACCAAATATATTCGTGCGTGCGTATGTGCTTCGGGAACCTAATAGATACTATAATTATTAAAAATATTTGTTATACAAAATTACCCCAAGCACCAATACAATATTCTTCCATAACTAAATAATAAAATATGTAAATAATAATAATAAACTCACAATACATATCCGTCCACCACTTTTAAGTCTGTCAGCGACAAACAGCATGGCGGCGCACAGCGGCACGTGGAACAGCATGGCCGCGATCAGAACATACACCTCCGCGGTAAAGTAAGTGGCCAGTGACGGCACTGTGCACAAATCTCGTAGATTACAGGTTACGTACACCCTGTATAAATAATAAAAATAACGAATAAAAAACCATGAATAGTGATTTTAAATTTAATTTTTTAAAAATAACACAAATTTATAACCTATATACGTGCATGTTTAAAATGTTTTTATTTTGAAATAGGCCTCTCCAAGGCGCCTTTAAGGCAGTTCTGCTGAGAACACACACATAGAACACTAATGTCCAATTAGATTAGATTTTAGCAGGATCTCTAGGTAGAGACAAATGAAAACCAATACGTTGAGTGTTGAACGACAAATTTCAAATAATATTAGTCCAATGGGAATCGAACCCACAACCATTGTTTATAACAATAAGTACAGTAATTAGAAAACTTACCTATCAACATAATAAATAATGGCGTAAGGTATATACATAACGTCTAAGAAACTGAACACTAAGTGCAGGTAGAATGCTATGTCGCTGCCTGGAACAAAAAATATGTTGAAAATTATTATTATTTTCTTTTTGTTTTAGATTGCCGCACGTAGTAGGGTAGACAGAGGGAACCTAGTGTTAAGACACTCCGTTCTCGTTCCCCACTTTCTACGGGCTTCTATAGATCTTGCGTGTTAAATTCTAAATAGAGCGATATTTAATACTCACCCCACTTAAAAGTATCCAAGACAGCAACCAATATAAACGGTATCACACCAACCCAGGTTGTTATATTGGGCATTATACTCTGAGCGGAGTCCATTTTGTCGAAAATGTAGGAAAGACATGTGTTAAACAAAATGGCCGACGGGCTGTAAAGTAGTAAAAGACCTGAGAGCATAGTGATGGCGGAACCGTTGGTTAAACTGGGTATATCGTTGAGTATCACCTGGAAAAATTATACATTACAATGAATATTAATTATGTAATGCTGATAATGCAACAAGAGAGATTTTTGTAACATATCCATTATATGTTTTTATTTCATCTTCAAAAAATAACAAAATTGAAGGTTAATTTAATAAAATTAAAATATCTTTATATATTTGAAAGTTTTAGGAAAAAATTAGTTTATATTCATATCAATTTTAAATTACTTGACGGTTGTTTTGTAAACTGTGTGACATTATCCATACTTACAAGTACCAAAACACCCACACTCGTAACAATCATGATAAATATGAGTATAGTGAAGTACGTCAGGAAGTACATGCTCATGGAGAGACCGTTCACTCTCAACTGGTTTTTAGCTTTTATCTGAAATATATTATATTAAGTTAGGTGTGGTCTAGATATCATTATAATATCCTAAAAAGGAAAAAGAGTAATAAGACCTTAGGGCAGAGACGGTTACATTGTGAAAAGCCATACAACCCTTCAACTAACCAAGAAAAACTCAAGAAAATAATCACACAACCCTAAACTAAAAATCAAACCCACAATCTTNTATACTCGGTATGAGCTTAATGAGTCCAAAGATCAGTCCTTTGTCGTGTCACTGATACACTCGCACTATGTTAAACTGCCTTATTTAAACTTTTAAAACACATTATTTCTTCAAGATTTCTTTATTCACTTATTAACAACGTATATGGAGAGCTTTTGGACATAAATTTATTACTTAATAAGCACTGTAAATATTATAAAACCAATTCAATATGAGGAGCAACTTTTAACGCGTGCAATCCATTTGAACGCGCGGAGGGGGGGGGGGGCAATCTGGGCATCTGTTATAATATCCTATGTAAGTAAATATAAAAATAATAATAATAATAAAACTCTTTATTTCACAACTTAACACATAGCATAAATTAAAATTTACGATAGCTTATAAAATAAAAAAAATATATGTATGCCGGGCAAAAAGGAAAAAGAGTAATAAAAAGCAGGGTATTAGAACAAATATGGTTTAGAGACCAGTCGTGGGCAGGGGCGCAATCCTGCGACTGTAAATGCGACAGGTTTTGGGTTCGATTCCGTTTGTGCTATTTTCAAAACGTTCATGTTATATTCGTGTGTTTTCTTTTTGTGCGATGGTTTTGTGTATAAATGTTATTTAGAGGAAAATTTTAATACGAGTACATATAGATATATAGGGCATCTGAACTGTATTCTCACAGTAGCGGTCTGTAAGAATACAATTCATCTGTCTTGAATGCCGTTCTTCATTTCGTTCCCGATTCAAGGTCAGAGAAGATTACGTTGTGAAAAGCCATACAACTAACCAAGAAAAACCCAAGAAAATAATCGCCCCCCCAAACAAAGAATCAAATCCACACTCTTCTTATTTAAACCTACCTCTCGATCATAAACAATATCGACAGCCAAAGTGACGGGGACCAAAGCAAATATCATCCCCATGAAAATGGCGCAGACGACGTTGCCCAAATTAAATTCTTCTTGTTGTTCAGTTTGTTGGAACGGATGAGTGAGAACTTCTATTGGTTTGAAATTGTCAATTTGACCTGACGCTGACATTAGGACCCTGGAAATAGACAAAGAAGAGTTAATTTGTATGAAAAAAAAAACCTTTTGAGTTCTTGAGGCAGTCCTGGAGCAGAGGTACAAGCTTCTGCGGTCGTAGGCTCGATTCTCATTTGGGGAAATGAATTATTATTTATTAAAATTTTCATATCTTCGCTCTGCTAACAAAGTTGAAGTAAATTGGGGAACGGAGGGTCAATTATTTATTATTATAGATGAACTCTAAATAACCACAATAAACATGGAGTCGAGAGCTTTAATTATAAGATGTCTTAATTGATCCAATATTTTTTTGGCGACAAAATAATCATTTCTTCTTTATGCCTGAAACTGTGTAAATTATCTAGAATTCGAACCCATAACTCTTGAATATAGTTTGGTTATACGAAACTAAGTTATCCAAACACAAACACTTACCTATAAATACTATTATCCAACAAATTAATAATGATAGGCAAGCTATGTGTATAAGTACTGTTGTAGTACGCCAATATTTTTCCGAAGGGTATCAAGCTGTCCTTCAAATTGAACGCTCCAAAGTTTTCCATATCTAATAAGCTAGTGAAATTTCCATCGAATAAATCTATGGGGTGGGCACCAAATGACTCTAAGGATTCGGTCAAATCTGCTATATTTCTTAAATTGTTCTCTTCACTGAACAAAGCAATTGGTGTCTTATTGAAATAGGCATTGGGGTCCAATTTGAGTGGCTGCATTCGAAAAAATACGATTTGTCGGGACTTCATGTAGAGACCGAGGGCGCAGGAGACTGGAAATAAATATTAGTTCAGTTTGGTCCTGCGTTCAATCTTTATTAGGGGAAATGCGTATTATCTTTGTCATGTTACCAAAGCGAGGAAATGAAAATAACTTAATGCTCCGAGAGCATTGCGACAGCTTTATAAAATTAAATCAGCTTTACGCTGTATTCCGCATATAAACGGGAAGGCAGAGGGAATATACTGATAAGACACTCCGTTTCCCACATTCCGCCGAATTTTATTATTATTTCTTTAATAATTAAAACAAAATGAAGACTCACTAATAGGCATAAATATCATAACATATAGCTTGTAGGGGTCGCGTATCATGCGCACGGTGCGGATGTACACGAGCGCGCAGAACGTACGCCAGCAAGATGGCGATTGGGCCGCTTCCGACAGCGCGTCTACTGCGAGAGGAACCTCGGGGGTCACCTGCGGGGTACAGGAGGAGATAACATTATAGTATTGAAGTCACACCTACACTATATATGAAATTTCACACAGATGCAATGCTCAGTTTAGACCTTGTGGACTATAAATGTCATGAAACATGGAAATAAAATTGGTACAACATCTAAGTTACCCTCTAAATACATTTACCTTATTTACCTTGACATGTTCGACGCCATGCGTGGTGGAGTGCAGCGCGTGAGAGGCGGGCGGCGTCGGTAGGGAGGTTGTCTTCTGTTGCTCTTTGTCGTTCAGTTCCTTCAAATTTTAATCAATAATATAACAGACATACACAAATTTTCGTTTGAATCCTATTAAGATTAAAAGTTATGGTAAAAAAATATACTCTCTATTGAAAACATATCTATATGTATAAAAATATAAAAGAGTCACCTGATAACTCAAAGTCTTGCTTTGCAAAGACAAGCTGCGACTGAGTGCCCTAGCTCTCACTAACTTCACGGAGGACACACCCTCCACAGCTTCCGTCTCCTCCGCGTTCTCTCCTTCAAGACTGAGGAATACCTCTTCCAGTGTAGTCATTGATACACCGTAGCTTGTTATACCTTGAATATAAGATGTTTGTTTTAGATTTTTTTTCATATTTTTTTTAAATGAGCGTTAAACTATTCAAGCTATTACATTCTATATCTTAGCTACACGCTTCAGTCCTAGCGAGTTACAGTCTCTACATACCTCGTCCACTGTCATCAATCTCAATCTCAAATCTCATTTCAAAGGTCAACCGAGGTCACCCCCTCTCTTACCACTCACTCTCCCTTCATAATTTTCTAAATATGCTATACATACCCAACCGATTAGTTTTATCCTTTATTTCCAGCTCGATGGCGTGGAACAGCGGCGGGAACAGGTGCACCGCGTAGTGCGGCAGGATGTAGGATAGCTCGCGGCCGTGGCGTCGCGCCTTTTCCGCTCGTGGCACGTGCCCGCGCACCAGGCGGGTTATCTGGTTCTCGCGGCACGCGCCTAGGTGCGGTTTCGATTTTGTAATGTTAGTTATTTATTATGTAAGGGTTAGTTATTGTGTAAGGGGATAAGTGTGTGAAGAATTGAATATAAAGCGAGGAACGGAGTTTCTAACACTAGGTTTCCTGCCTACCCTACTATGTGCGGGATACAGCGTGAAGCTGATAATAATAATAACAACATCCTTGTCATCACTGCGTTTTGTCAGTTTTGGAGGTGTCCCATGGTAGGAAACGTTTTTTATTATCGCATCTATATTAATTTTGAAAAAAATATATATATTTAGTTGGACAGTTTGTTAAAATAAATTTTTTTTTTATAATAATGGGAATATTTTATGTATACAGGGTGGAAGAGGCAGCGCTTCTTTTACTGAAACTGCATATAGGGTAAAATATTTCAAACCCAATATTAAAAAAAATAAATTTTTTTTACATTTCAGGATTTTTATCCATACCTGTATTTCGTGTCACGCACACATACGTATGCGACGTTGCCGCTTTGACAGGTAAGTGTGTGCGTGCCTATGTTATACTTTACAAATGGCGTTTTATTTTAAAACGATAATTTTATTATTTGTTTTGTTTGAAAAAAAAACTTTTTCATTTTTGAGAATTATTTTTTTTCCGATATTAGGCTTTTATAGAGTAGTTAAAACTGTGGTTTCATTTAAAGTGGCGCTGACAATTCCACCCTGTATATTAAAAAAATAAAGGAAGGAGAAGCTTAGTAAATAACGACCATTTAACTCACCATCGAGTACTAAAGTTAAATGGTACCCAATACCAAATTTATTTTTCAAAAACAATGAAGTCCCGGCACAACGTACCTGAAAATAAATACGGAAATGCATACGTATAATATTATGATATTTTATTTTCCATATTAGCTACCTAAAGGCGGCTTCGCCCGCTTGTTATATTACAACGAAATTTTATAAAGTTGGCGGTAAATGGGGAATGAAGTGTCTTAACACTAAGTTCCCTCTGCCTACCCTACTGTGTACGTAATACAGCATAAACAAAAAAAATCTACCAACCCTCCCCTTACTAATAACCGCCTTCCTATCTCCCAGGATGTCAGCCTCGTCCATGAAGTGCGTGGTCAGCAGCAGCACTCGTCCCCGCCGCGCGCGCTGCAATATGCGCCAGGTCTGGCGACGTGATACGGGGTCCACGCCCGCTGTGGGCTCGTCCAGGATTATTATCTGGAGGAATTTAAAAAAATATTTACTATAGTTTACTAAATATAGGCTTAAAAAAAATTTTTATTGGCGAAGATATCTAGTTTATGCTATGGAACTCCAATCTGTGTCACTTGTTAGCTATTCCTTTGTGTAGGATTTGATTAGATAATTTAATATCACAATGACTAGCATTGTACATGAATTACTACAAAAAAAACGACAATCGCAAAAGGTTGTTGTAGGAAATCCAAGGAGGCTTTAAACCTGGAAAAGGGTGTATGGATCAGATCTATTTCCTCTGCATGATCACAGAAAAATTCTTGAATTTAAATCAAAAAGTCTTCTATGCTCTTGTGGACTTGAAAAAGACGTATGACAAAGTTTATATTATACCTTACCTTAGGATCCCCAATAAAAGCGATAGCTATACTAAGTTTCCTCTTCTGCCCTCCTGATAGATGTTTCGAGAACACCGCCGCTTGCTCCAGCAGACCGACTTCGGCTAATGCCTTGTGTACTTCATCCGATATTCTTTTACGTGGTATACCCTGTTAAGTATTAAAATGTAATATTGTTTTAATATATTTTTGGCAAACGATCTGTACAAGGACACTAATATTTTTTCTCTTCAATATTGTTATTATATATTAAAATTTTAAAACCACAGACTTTATAATATTGGAAACTAATTAAGAAAATTAAAAAAAGAAATACCTTCACAGAGGCGAAGAATTGTAAATGCTCTTTAACAGAAAGCAAGTCGAAGAGAACGTCCTGTTGTGGACACACGCCTATCATCTGTCTTATCTCGTGCATGTCGTTTGGATCTCTGGAAACAATAAATGAAACAATTATATAGAAAAATAGTGAAACGTTATTGAATAATTTTTGATAAGATAATAAAAAAATGTATTACATTCACTCTATATTCCACACATAGAAGAGTAAGCAGCGGGAATGGGAACCTAATGTTAAGAAACTCCCTTTCCCATTAAGACATTCCATTCTCCATTTTCCGCCGAACTGAAGTGCCGGAATTCAACACCGCGCTTTGCCTCATTACTATAGCAAAGAAATGAAAATATTAAATATTTCATTCCCCCGAATGGACACAAGTACCCCTACACCAAGACAACCTCATTACAAAAGACATCTAACAACACAAAAAACAAAACCACTAACTGACCTGACATCCAAACCATAAACATAAGCGGTGCCAGCAGTGGGCGCTGTCAGTCCTGTCAGTATATTAAACAAAGTGGACTTCCCAGCACCATTATGACCCAGCACAGCTGTGATCTGTCCCTCGTATATACTGAGATCGATTCCGTCGATAGCTTTTATTTCTGGTCGTCTGCAATGGCGGAAACTCTTCTGGAGACCAACTATTCTTATCGCTTCTTTGTCTTGTAATTCTCTGTAATTGTAAATAATAATAATAAATGCTTTATTCAGTAATTAAATGATACATATACACTCCAATTTCGTTGGGAAATATATCATGTTTTTATATTTTAGATAGTAGAAAATATTTTTCATATTAAGTATTGTTTCGTATGGAAATTTATGCTAATTTCTAAAATCTTGGACGCGGCCCTTTATATATATATATGTAGAAGCATCAGAAGGGGCCTCATAGCGGTCTTGATTGTTACTATTCATTTGTGGGCGTTGTAGTAACAGAGATGTTTAAATAAAAGTCACACTTATATTCTACAATGTCTTATTACTCGTTTACATAACAGTTTTACAATAAATCTCACAAGATTAACAAAATTACAATAGATAAGGAGCCAATAGGTTAGTTGGTGAACATCTCACGCCATAGCTGTCAACCAATGACCACTGCTATAACTCTACACCTACTACCCTATTCGGGGTTACCCGCTCCATTTTAAATATTCTTCTTATATAATCCATTACATAAATCCATTAATATCGAAATGTAATAATTGCGAAATTATAATTAAAACTAATACATAGCAACGCGCCGTCATATATATATATATATATATATATATATATATGACGATGATATATATATATATACATATATATATATATTTATTAAATTTTAATTTTAATTGTCGACATAATTTCAGTAGGTGAGACACTGTGTACATAATCCAGGAAATATTTCCAGTAATTATATAAAAACACTTACTTAGGCACAGGTTCGATATCCTTGTGTTGTGCATCGCCATTGGAATGGAAGTGTACGGCGGAGACGCGTCCTCGTCGTCCCATCCAGAAAGAGGGCATGAGACAGAACCAAGGCTTTTGCTTGATGCCGTATTCACCTGAATTATAAAAACATATTAATTATATTAACTGCTGTGGCGTAGCTTGTGAAATTTGGTTTCGCGGTGTATCCTGCACATAACAGGGTAGGGAAAGGAAACCTGGGAACCTAGTCTTCCATTTTAGTGTTGAACTTCCGCTTCGTACTTTCGTCCGATGGAATTCGAGAGACATTGCGTGTTGAAAGGTGAAATTTAATGCTTACCCTCGTTACTAAAGCGAGAGAATGAAATTATTAAACATTTAATTTCTTTGAGCGGGAATCGAACCTACCAGTCGCACACTTGTGCCCCTGCACCACGACTGGCTTCAAAATTGTATTCATTATATTATATACTCTGTGTGTGATAGGTGCCATTTATTCTCACTTCTCAATTTTTTATGTTTTATACCTGTTTCCAATATTTCAGCAATTTTCATTTAAAATTTTGGACAGCAAACGTTCAAAATTAGTCATTTCAAATTTTTAGAAGCAATACTTTCAAAAGATAACAAAGACCCCCTGTATTAACCGGAAGTGAAAGTAAAGTAATATAGTAGAGTCATCGCCACAAGCGTGTTAGATAATTAAAATCGATTTTCTGACCCCTCATATTATTTACAACACGTTCCTTTCCAAATATAGGGG
>JAKRZM010000693.1:7688-39374 GCA_036379175.1 Heliconius cydno galanthus | reverse complement strand
ATCTCCCGTGATGGATTCGTTCTGATTGTGTATCTGTAAAAGAAATTTTAGTTTTTTTTATTTTGAGATTTTTTTGGGTGAATTCAGAAAATTAATGCAATTCCAATATTTTTAAGAGTTATTCCACATTAAAGGTAGAAAAATATATTAAAATGTGAGCGTAGCGGGACTTGGACCCGCGACTGTCTAAAATCATAGAAGATAATAAACAAATGATTAATTTATATCATATATTTTTACTTACACCTAGAAACGCTTTACTTTCTTATTTTTGGGTAGGTTAAATATTTTAAACATTTTTAAAATGTTATCTACACTCAGAAAAGAACAATATTATTGCCCCTAACCCCGTATAACCCCAAACCCGTTGTTAAAAATTAAAATAGTTATAGAACTTTATGAAATCATTGGGATACGATTGCTAAAGCAACTCACACATTCACTAATGTCTTGCTAATTCGAGTGAACCCTTAAGGAATGATGATCAAAGGATCCTCTTAAAGGAAGTCAATATGGGACCTACTAACAAAGGAAGTTTGACCCAAATTTACAAAGATTGGATTTTGGCCTTAGACTTAATTAGTCGGCTTATTGAGTTTGAATTAATTACCTACGAGTATGTAATTATCGAATCTAACTGATGTTGACGTAATGGTTATAGTTGCAATTATCACATGGATACATATTCGCTCGCGGGTTCGTCCGTTTGAGCTACACATTTAAATATTTAATATTCTCACTAATTAATTTTGTGTTCTAATAACATTATAATTTTAAAGACTATCCAAACATTGGAAACTAAATTCAATAAACAAACACTAAAAGTTAATGGAAATTTTCCAAACCACAATGAAAATAAGTTAACCCTGTATGTTATCACAGTATTTAAGAAGAAGAGTAATACCAAACCATAATGATTACAAATTTTATGTGATAATAATTATTAATAAAAGAATACCAAAAAATCACCATTAAATACAGTACCTTAAAGGTTCTCCAAAAGCTCCAGGATCCGTATGGAATATAACGGCGAGAGGAAATCTCTTAGCGTTACTGTGGTACGCGTCGTTGAGCTCCGTTGTATTGTTGTACCGTATCCAATTGATTGGGTGCTGGTTGGACTCGACGAGCATGGTGTTGATGTCGTCCAGAAAACCCTGGAAATATGAAATCTTGATGATCTTTTTAAAAATAGTTTCACGCAATATTCCGCATGCAGGAGAGAAGAAGGAAACTATTGTTAGGACGAGAATAGAGCGAGAAAATGAAAATAGCTCATTTCTCTGACTGGGTATCGAACACACAACAACACACACACATGGAATAAGGGAAAAGTACAAAAGTCATTTACGGCAAAAATTTTGTGTCTATACCTTTGTATGTGCACTCCGGTCTTAGCATCAATTTATTATTATTTTTTTAATTTCAGGATCTACCCGCATATAGTTGGCTAGGCTGAGGAAAAAACGTGTTAAGGCTCTTTGTACTAGAAAGCTGAATGATAATCATTTATTGCTCTGAGTGGGATTCGAACTCACAACTGTCGCGTTTACAAACACCATGCCGCTGCTTATCCGCTCTTCGCTTTATACAAATATTAATATTTATAAAACACTAAGGACAGTCAAGAAGCTAGTTTTAAAACTTCTTAAACTAATCTCGACTGCAAGACCACTGTTGAATACAAATGTAAATTTACTTTATACTTTATAAAAATGTGTACATTTTTCTCTTGAATACCTCATTTCTGTGAATACTTCTCTAATTTTGTAACAATGGTGATACTTTTGAATAAAACTTTAGAACAAGTTTAGAATATTTTATTTCTTTAGAATGTACCTACTCATATGAGCGTAGATATATTTTCCAGGAGGTGGCCCAGCCTTCGGTGTTTTACATGGTAATGAGAATGTAATGTGAAATTTAAATACAGCTAAATTGGTTCAAATTTCAATTATTTTTCGAATTGAAAATAAGAATTATGTAATTTGGTAAACGTTTTTTTTACCAAATATATTATTAACTAGTGGACCCGGACGCGGCTACGCCTGCTTGAACTCTAAGAATATTTTCGCGTCGGTCATACTCATACTATGCCGCCCGAAGGCTACGTTTGACATCTCCTTAATTATTTATTAGAATGTTATACAGTAAACTATAATTTCAATCTACATAAAATGCTAAAAGTGACTATTATATTTATTTTCATAAGGGTGAATATCAAAATGACGCGGTAACGAACGCGGTCGCGTAGCGACGACGTTTGTTATTAACATGGCAGAATAAGTTGCATGTCAAATTAGAAAGTATTTTAAAATATATTAGTTTATATGTGTAATGTAATGTTTGTCGGACCAGTGGATCCAGAGATCTTAGCATTCAAACAAACAAACAAACAAACTCTTCCGCTTTATTATATTAGTATAGATTTAAAGGCTATTCTGGGCACGGCTCACAGCGGCCCCTTCCCCTATTTCTACTCATAAGTTTAAAAAAAAAATTCAAGGATAATTAAAATTCATTATTAAATGTTGCTACCGCTACTTACCAAAGTCCCATTAGCCGTGGCCCAGTCCGCCACCACCGCGACTGAATGGTTTTCAGATATCGCGTCGTGGTGAATTCTGAGTAGCCTCCCTGGCTTTGTCACTGGAGGAAAATTGGGATTCGGGACCAGCATCTTGAGGAAGATCAGCACACCCAAAGAGTAGAGAGGAACCAGAACTTCCTGGAAACAGCATATTCTACATTATTTCTGTGGAACCTGATTTATAATTGCAATAAATCTTGTTTTAACTTCACGTTGCTCTTCACTTTATCCTGCATACAGACAGGCAGAGCAAACCTAGAGTAATTATCGACACATTGCATGTTCAGTTGTGTTTACCTTGATGCCAGAGCGGGAAAATGCAAATAATTCATGTCCTCGTGTGGAAATCGAATTCATTAAGTTAAATTTTTGTACGTTATTTCTAAAGACCCTTTGGCCCTTTTACGGCGGCTAACACCAATAACCTATTGGAAACAGAAAAATAATGGTCAACGGGAATCGAACCTGAACTTATGCATCAACTACTAGTATAAAAGAAACTGAAAAGATTTATAAAACACGAGTGAGTGAAGGAAACAAGGATCCCCCGGAGAGCTTATATGAAGGAATTGGTTAATGACAGTGGACGAAGTGAAAGATGACAGTAGTTGAGGTATACATGAGTCGTCCCCTCTTCTCTTACTCTTTTCTCTCCGATGTAAAGTAAAAAAGACGAAACTACATACTGCGAGGGTTTTTCTAGTATCCCGCTTCTTAAGCAGCAGGTTTCTGACGACGGTGGCCCACAGCTGAGGCCAGTAGGCCGCGGGCGGTCGAGTGCCCATCGCGCCGCGCAGCCTGCTACCTATCGCCACGCAGTCTGGTTCCTTCTCGCATTTTCTGTAACAATATATTCAGGGTTTAAATTATGAAAATATGGCTTGAGTGTATAATTAGGTAAAATATATGAAAAGCATTATTATTAAGTTCTGAATTGATATTGCACCGATTTAATTTATATACTCGTAGGTATATACAAAACCCTCTTCTTATAACTGACAATTCAGAAGTATCTGAATGGGAACAGTCTTAACACTAGGTTCCCAGGTTCCCTAGCCTACTATTCTACGTGCGAGATACAGCGTGAAGCTATAATAAAACAAATACAAACGATACCTAAAGATAAAAAAATAAATAATGTATTTCAGCAGATTTTAGATAACTTGACACAATTTTGGACGAACGAAGTTAACCTACTCCATATCGATTGGCAGCCGTTAGACGTCACAACGCGGCGAAACTGTATCGTAGCTGGCTCTCGATAAAAAGATTTTTTTTTAATTAATTAAAAAGAAACAAGCTACTGCTATTTATCCAACGTCCTAATGAAAATTAGATTTACTTAGGATAATATAAATAAAGATTGGGAATAAAATTTGGATTTTATTCAATTATGAAGCAATAAGGTTACATTGTATTTAATAGCCGTTGTAAAGGATTGCTTTAGATATTAAGTTACTCGCTGAATCTGATAAAAAAAACTAACTCTTACTTGCGGCCTCGCCTGCGGTATCATGTTAAAATTATTTATATTTTTCATTTCGAATCTTCTTTCCATTAGTTCCTGAGGTTAGAGTTGGTGTTCAACAAAGTACAGATGCAACAATTTATAAATTTACCTAAAAAGTAGCTTCTGGCAGAGTTGAGCAAAACTTAATTGCAATTATAAATCAAATATTAATATTATTAATTATGATTCCTTTTCTATAACTAATAATTAATATTTTATTGCTAATTGCAATTCGATTTTTTCAAGCTCTGTTCTCTAGTCGATATTAAAATTGGAATATAGATTAATCTGGCTATTCTAGCAGCAGCTTCAACTTGTTCGAGCAGTCATGTAAGCAATAGACGTCACAGTGAGGAAGACAAATGAAAAATGCAATAACATTTACCGCACTTTTTAAGTCCAATATTAGTTACTAGTTTCAATTTTTTCTAAAATATTTGAAACATTTTATTTTTATTAAGGCCGAGGTTGTAGCACAAGTGTCACTGTAGAGAGAGAGAGAGAGAATGAATTATTATTTATTAATATTCTCATTTCTTCGCTCTGGCACCAAGACGAAAACCCAACGTTGAGTGACGGAAAGTGACACTAGATTCCCTCTGCCGCTGCTGAGCTCGGTATACAGCATGATCTGATGTTATTTTTTGTTCTCGCTTTATAAAACGTCTTACTTTAATATAAAAAGTAAAGAAAAATGTAAATCCTCGTGCATTTTCCGTGACCTTCTTCATGTATCATCGATACTGTATTCTTGAAAGTCAACCGAGGTCTCAATATAAAGGATAAGTATTTTTTTGTTTTTTATGTATTCTGAAATAATGTGATGTATATTCTAAAGAAACTTAACTTAGTAATTATATCAAGTCTAGACACTGTCCAATTTAAAAGCAATTTATGATAAATTATACGGTAGCAGCCGTTATAGTCGAAAATAGTTTTTAAATAGGTGTGATTCCTCATGAAGCTTCAGGTGAAAATCAGAAAATACTTAGCTATGTATATATGATGAAATATTTATTTAAATCTATATTTCCATCTTTTAAAACTTAATAATATTAAAAAAAATTATCATTACGGAAATTATTCTTTTAAACAGTAATTTCCATGAAATTAAAGATTAAAACAGCAATTCTAGTAACAAGGGGTGCAGTAGACCCCCTGGCGCCGCGCACCTGTCCTCTTCCGGTCGCACCCCTTACTTCCCCTACTTCCTTGTAGGGCTCGGAGGTCCCTTGAATAGTACTTGTTATAGCAGTGGTTTTGAAATGTTTACATTTAATTTACATTAATGGCGTCGCTTACTTGCATTTTGAATAGTTTTTGTTATTAGAAATTATATTCTTTGATGGTGTATTAATTGTCAGTTGTTTGTTTAAATTTGCTTATAACATAAATATCTCGCACATAGCATGGTAACCAGAGGGTACCTAGGAGTCTATTGTTACAAATCTCTTTTTCTCCATTTTTCGCCTTTTAATTATGATGAAAAAAATCGATGAAAGTAAAGAAAACAAATCGTGGTTGTTTAGCTCCGTAACTTAACATGTAATATCTCAGACAATTAACCAGAATATGGGAAACGGAGTGTCTTAACACTAGGCTCTCTACTTACCAAGGTAGGAAAAAAGCGAATGATTGGAAAAGCTCCTTAAAGGGCCTCATTGTTTTGCTTATAACGAAAATACCCACTTTTAGCATAGTATAAACAAGGTTTAATAAACACGTTCGATATCGAATACGTAAGAAATATACCATTTCAGCGTACACTTCTCGTTTGAATTCAATCCTGAGCAAATTCAATCACGTCACATGCATCTGCAAATGGATTATTCACAATCGAAACTAAAATCCAATAGTAATAAGGTTACCTGCGGTTAATAAATGAAGGCTCAAACGTGCGACTGTTAACGTCACAGTTGTGGGTTCCATTCCCACTCGAGGTAATGATACATTTAATATTTTCAGTTCCGTTGGCGGAAATGTAAATAATAATAATAAATAAATGCTTTATTTACTAATTAGTGGGGAATGGAAGTGTCTTAATGGGAACGGAGTGTTTTTATATACATACTCGTGCAGACCTATAAAATAACACTTTTGATACAAATAACTGATTCTTTATTATTTTGTATAATTCTTTTTTTTATGTTAACAAAGTTATATCAAAAATTGTGTATCCACACTGGCCTCCATATTTGCATGAATAAGTAGTACCCTGCCCTTTTATAATTTTGATAGACATATCGATAGACGTGCGTCGCTTATCTAAAATATTAATTGATTAATTAATCCACGTGTGATATATTCATATCTATATTAAAATATATATATAAAGACCATAGTGGCGCAGGAGTACAGTCATATACATAAATACAGTTGTAAGTTCAATTCTCATTCGGGTTAGAATTATTTAATTTCTTTCCTCTCTTTTTTACAAGACACTATGCCTCAAACATTGGGCGGAAAGTATGAAACGGAGTGTCTTAATATTTGATTCCGTAAAATACAGAATATCTATACTTTACAAAACGTAAAATATATAATATAGAAGAAAATTGAACCGGCACTATCGTGTATAGTGTATACAATCTAACACTATAACTGCGCCATAACGCCAACATTACAAAGCATTCAATAAAAAAGATTTATCATTATAATTATTACTTGAAGTTATTTCGCAAATGACTACCCACACGCCTTCCCTTTTGTTTACACAATTGAGGGTAGAATTAATCATGTCAGGGATCTACATACCCGCTCGACGTGTCCTTTATTTCGTGGGTCCAACCTTCCTACAGTTTCATTATTTTTATAACCTTAGAAATAACATATAAATATATGTGTGTAATACTTTATAGTATGTACACTTACCTTTACAATTTTATAAATATAATATGTAAGTATAAACTGCTAACGATTAATTAATTAATTTAATTAATTTATATTTTGTGAGTTTCCCCACTCTACACGAAATGTTTCCAAAATTCGGCGGAAAGTAGGAAACGGAAGTGTCTTAATGGAAACGGAGTGTCTTAGCTCTGGGTTTCCAGGATTACACTGATATGTGCAGGATACAGCGTGCAGCTAAAGAAAAAAATATATAAGCTAGCTTTGTTCTCGTGGAATTGTTCGGTTTTAGATTTTTCTCAGGTGATAAGTATATACTTATTTGTTTTATATTTGATTTCATTTACGGTTAAGGGTCAATAAACATATTTTTTATACTTACTAGTTTATTATGTAAATTCCTAATGCGTTACTATAGTGTGTATTAAGATTAAAAATAATCCATTCATTGCCAGCTTTCATTGTTCATCTTTATTTCATTAACAGCAACCTACTTAGTTGCGCAGCATTTTAATTTTATTATAATATCCTTGTCCTTTGAGGAGAACGCTTATTTTTTATGTCCTTTTAAATGCAAAAGAAAATGTAATTTCTTTTCTATCCTATATTATGGTATGGGATAGAAAAGTATTTTTATAATAATACTTGTATTTTTTTACTTCAGTAGAAAGTAAAAATATAATATACTATATACGAGTACGGTATACTTAACAATTAATCAAGATTCAGTAATGGAGTTTCATTTAAAAAGAGTATCTTCACCCTTTTTAAATGAAACTATATTTTACCCTACCCTATTATATTGAAATATTACCCTAATATTTCAATACCTAAGAGAAGTATTCACTTTCATATTTTTACTTCGACTCGTACTCCAACCCCACTTTTGTTTATCAATAATAATAAAAAGGACTTGTCCTCACTGACTGAGGTAAGACGCACGCACAGCCGTAACCGCTCATGGTAGAAACGTGAAATTTGGACAGATGTTTACTTTCGTAATCTGGACATCCACTAAGAAGGGATTTTGAAAAATTTTAACCCTAAAGGGGTGAAATATGGGTTGAAAGTTAGTATGGAAAAAAATTTAAATCGGCACCGATTCTTATAAAATTTGAAATTCAGACTCTTAAAAGTATTTAATTGAACACGTATTTCATGGTTTTCTAGAATTCTTTCCATAAGGGTGCAAATAAGGGGTTGAAAGTTTGTATGGAAACATCTTTAAATGGCCACCGATTATTATAAAATTTAAAATTTTATTTAAAATTATTTAAAATTTGAGGTTTAGAGGTTTTTCAGAATTCACCCCCTAAATACGCAAGCGAAGCTGCGCGCGTCCGCTAGTCAATAATAATAATCATTGAAACTAAACGCCATATATGAAATTGAATTGATTCAGAATAAGTAAAGTAATATTCAGGTAAAGAAAAATACGAAAAATATGTTGAAAAATACGTTTTCTGTAAAAGCTAAATCTAATATATATATGTATCTTAATTTATTGTCATTTCCCAAGCTCTGGTAGACGAAGTGCGACATTGAATTCTGTAAATGAATAAAGGATTTCTTGAAAATTTGTGCGGAAAGTGGCAAGTGTCCCTCAAGTGGGTAGTGTCCTGACACTAGGTTCCTTTTGCCTACTCTATTATGCGGAAATAAAAGTGAAACATGTTTTAGGGGGGGTGTGTTGTTCATGTACACAAAGAGTAGAACGGGACCCTATTATTAAGACGCCAGGATTGTAGATAAGTTACGGGATCCTATTACTAAGACTATCATGAATCGTAACAGTGAGACAGTTAAAATTTACACAGATAATCTTTTTCTGTTGTAACTATAGAACAAACACTAAAATAAATATTTAAAGGGGCTCCCATATAACAGGTATGATTTTTTACCTAGTGTTAAGAGTTAAGACACTCGGTTTCCTACTTTTTATCAAGCATTCGAGATATTCACTTTTGAGTGGCGGAAATTAACGCCGCGCTTTGTCTCTATCAGAGAAAGTAAATTGAAATAAAAAATAAGTCATTGCCCTGAATGGAAATAAAACCCAGAACACACGTTTACAATCACACCCTGTGCCACTGCGTCACGATGATTTTTTCACAATAACTAGCATTCACCAGCGGCTTCGCCCGCGTATTCAATTGAAAATAACTAAAAATTGTGTGTAACACAGATGCAATTAGTTTCTTTAAAGAATTCTCAAGAATATTATTTACTTCTCGACCGTCAAAGAGAACTTAAATCAATATTTCCCAGAAGACTGTTACAGTCTTATAATTATGAAACTTTAGATGCACCGCTAATGGCTCCCAGGTTGTGGCACTGGAATATTCCTTTCGATATTGATTTTAGTTCGACCTTCGAGTGCAGGTTTGAAACATTTGTTATTTTACATCTAGGGTTTCTTTGTGAAAGTAAAAAAAAGCTTACATATTAAAATTGAATACTCTAAAATAAATTTTATAAAAGTTCTCCAATTACTTACCTATAATTAGTAGATATGTAGAAAAAAGTTAATAGAATAAAAGAAACTTTTGACAAAATATGTAAATATGCCATTTGACATATTAAATGGCATATTTACATACTTTTTTGATAGATAAAAAAAATCACCTACACGCTGTATCCCGCACACGGCAGGGTATGCAGAGGGAACATAGTGTTAAGATACTTCGTTCTCCACTTTCTGCCGAATTATTGAAGCAATGCGTATTAAGTGGCGTAGCTCAACGCCGCGCTTTGCCTCGAAATATAAATTTAATTAATATACTTCATTTCCTAGAATGGGTATCGAAACTACACGTGGTTCTGCGCCACGATGACCTCCCTCTCTCACATATATCTACTTATTTCTTAAAACAAATGACACCTACACAATTTAGCATAACCAGTAAATCCAGTGCTAAAATATGCAACTACGTTGAAGCGTTCTCAGCTGGTCTGATCACTCATTAATGATTGTGATTGAGTTGCTGGCGCATAGTCAACCAGAATTATTTAGTTATACAAGATAGTGTTTAGTATGGAGGCGAAAGTATCTATAAATATATATATTTTTTAGCTTCACGCGGAATCCCGCTCACAGCGGGATAGGCAGAGGGAACCTGGGAATATTATGTTAAGACACTCCGTTCACAATTCAGGCACTTCAGTTCGCCACTTTTCAGATATATCCTTCCGGAATTTGGATTGGTTGCCTGCCGTCTTAGTGGATTTTATGTCCTAAGAATTACATGTAATGTATCACAACTATCAAGTATGTAATAAAGACTTGTTATCTATCTTATCTTTGTAAATAGAGCCTTATTTTGTCTGCATTTTTCGTCTTATAAAAAAATGCATGAGGCCGATTTGACCTCAAGGCGAAATAAGCGTTAGTGTAAATTGAAGTTATAATACAAGGAAGAAAAGTTAGAAAAATTCTAAACATACACTTAAAATATATCGGTATAACACTTTTTCGTAATCAACTTGGCACCTGCAATTTGAGTGACAAATTCATTTAGCGCACTAAATGAACACATTGTTTGCCAATTTTCTTGAAAAATTTCCGTGGAAATTCTACGTTTTGACGTTGATACTAAAAAAGACGCGCTCAAAGTATATACTATAATATTTTGTATTATACAGAAAGTGTGTTTTTATGCTACTAATTAAGATTAAGATAGAAATATTGAATTCGGCGTAAAGTGAGAAATGGAAGTATCTTAATGGAAGCTAAGTGTTTTAAATTAGGTGCCCAAGTTTCCTCTGCCTAGTCTGTCATGCGCAGGAAACAGTTTAAAGATAAAAGAGTAGAAGTACGCCTTTTTCTGTTATTTAACTTTCTTGACATTGAGTCAGCTACTGTCAATAGATTTTCCCCTTCTACTAGAACTCGGAATTCCGCAATCCGTTCCGTTTCGAGCCTCCCTCTTATTTAATTTGTGTCATTTCAATTGCATCAGTATTTCGTTCCGGACAGATAATACCAAGGAAAAATAATAAATCATAAACAATATTATGTAGTATGGAAAAATATGCTAGTTTTTAGGGTTCCGTACCTCAAAATGACGAAATGGAACCCTTTAACACTCTGTTGTCCGTCTGTCAAGAGCATTTATAACGCTACTACTTGCTTATCGTAACGGTTGCTTATTTGAATTCGTCTCATAGTTTACTATTGTGACATTTTTAATATGTTAGGTAGGTATAAACTATACCGGCGTCTTCTTAGAGAATATTAAAGACTGAAGTTGTACCATCAACGAACGAACTTATTGGAATAATTTTAAGTTTATAAACATTTACATTAAAATATTTAAGTAACGTTAAAGATATTTTAAATTTTTATACGGGTTCAGTATTTTTTAGCAACATAAGGGTTACTAACTGTTCTCCCGCTGCACGTAAACCATCTCTATTATAAAAAAATCCTATACAATGTATATATAATTATGTGTTAAAATAGATAAAAATTTACATTAGTGGCCTGTAAAGAGATTTTTTTTTTGTATTTCTTATCTCACAAGAAAAAACGGAACCCTTATGAGACCTCTACGTTTTCCGTAGTATGTCCGTCCGTCCGACCGCCCGCTCGCCCGCCCAAACGAGCGGAGACGACGAGCGGAGAGCGGAACGTTACGCACCAGAAAGCTATAATCAAGGACACACAAAATCAAAAATGCGTCAAATAACACGAATATGCAACAGTATCTACATATGTATATACTGTGGGGAACGGCACTTCCGTTCTTCCGTCTTAATAGGAACGGAGTGCCTTAACGCTAGTTTCCCAGGTTCCCTTTGCCTACCCAGCTATGCGCAGGATATAGCATGAAGATAAAAAATATATATTTAAAAGTAAGCTAATCTTTTTTTAATAAAATTAGTTTTGTCCTTCTAACAAAAGCTCGTCCTTGGTATTTTACTTTAGGAGCACATTGAATGACCTTTAAACTAGCGCAAAAGTGACGTCAACGCCATTGTTATTTTTTTATCTAAAAAGTTTTATCTACGTAGAGTCATGGTGAAATGGACGGAGTGTCTAGTGATATATTATTGCGTTTTCTTATTAATCAATGAACAAATATATTTGGAAAATTGTCACAAGCTTAATCTAAGTTTCAATTTAGTAAAATTTTTGTTATGATGATAAAGCAGTACTTTTTTGTATATATTTCTTTTTTAACGTATCCTGCACATAGCAGAATAGACAGAGGGAAACTGGGAACCTAGTGTTAAATACTACGTTCCCATTAAGACACTTCCGTTCTCCTTTTCCTGCCGAATTCTGGAGGAACTTTTTCTGGAAGGAGAAAAACCATTTTGCTTGTGAAAACAGTAAACTAAAAACAGTTAATTCCCTCGAGTGGACACCGAATTTACAACCACGATGTTTACAATAAAACGTTAACCCATTGCGCCACCAAGGTCTCATATTTTCCGTTTGGTTAAACAAAAGCCTAAAGTTATAAGTAATAGCTATTTAATATCGAAGTCATAAATAATAACTAACAACAGAGGTATTTAGATGGAAAATCAGGAATTTCTCTAATAAGAAACTGTCGTGCCAACTTTGTCGCATCGATCAATCAATTTAGTCAATCTTATGTAAGCCACGTACAAAAATCAAGGTGACGCTGACGTCTACATTACCACTAAAAGGCCAGTTTCTTTCTTTTTAATAATTAACTTCGAGGACTTTGGAAATAAGACCGCTCTGGTAACAAAGCAAAACACCGCGTTAAGTTCCGCATACTCAACACGCAACGCCGCAAGAATTCAGCAGAAAATGGGGAACGGAAGTGTTCTGATGGAGCACGAAGAGTCCAAACACTAAGTTCACAGGTTCTCTCTACCTACCATCCGATGCTGTTGATTAAATAAATATATTTCATTCATGAAATAATACGGAAAGCATGAAAATTGTATTAATTTTTAAGCAACCAATTAATGGTTTTAGGTAATTTTTTTTAACATTCAATATCAAATATACGGTAAAGCGGAAAATTATACCCTGCCTTGACTTTGGCTGTGGCGCACCCGTAACACACCCTATGGCGCAAATTGCTATCGATCTTTCATTCTGAAGGCTACAGGTTCAGTTTTACTTTATTACTTAAGGAAAGGTTACGCAGAAACTAATGTTGTAACTGCTGTTTTTCCTGCAAATTTTACTTGATTTTCTTTTTAGAAATTCCAAATATTTTTACTACACTATATTATTTTATTATTCTTTTTTAGATAAAGATGTATAAAATAGAAAAAAATAATAATTTGTGAATGATTTAGGGAAAACTCACACTACAGTGCCAGTCACGGTTCGCTCTAGGCTCGACCTCAGTCTGGTAAAACTATTCTTATATGAGAAGACAATGAGAGCATCCACAATTCCGGTCCTGATTGGACCGCATATAAGAATAATTCTCATACAAGAAGATGAAGTCGGACTGAGGCACTTTAGTCTAAATCTTTCCTTAAAATTTCTCTGCCTACACTATATACATATCTTTTATTTTTATTTTTACGTTGCAGTGTTTTTGCATATTATTGTTATTGTATTTATTTAAAATTAATATTTTCATTTCTTCGCTCTGTTGTCGCCTGCCTTGCCTCCAGAATTTGGCGGAAAACGAGGAACGGAGTCCAAACGTCTTAACACTAAGTTCCCTCTGCTTATATATATAGCGTGAAGCATATTATTGTAATAATTGCTTCCTGTTTACAATCCTTGCTATATTCTATAAAACAATACCACTTTGCCATTAGTTTCAGTTTTCCATTCACANAGCATTACGAGAACCCTGCTGCACATGTTGGGGCACATGAACATTTGGATGTCGATGACAATAGGCTCGCTGATTTCCGACTTCCAGGGAATTTCATATAATAACTCCATGAGAAACAAAGCATCGTGGGAAACGAGCCAAAGGGGTGGGGACACCCGAATTTGTATTAAAGCCGACCAACCTTAGGGATAAGGCGATTCCACTACCAGCACTCTTATAGTTAAGAACTAGTTTTAATAATAATTGTATTTTATTTTAATAAAATAGTTTTTAAATACAAAGTTTAAGATATTTTTACTCACGTACAAAAATCAAGGTGACGCTGACGTCTACATTACCACTAAAAGGCCAGTTTCTTTCTTTTTAGTAATTAATTTCAATCTTTCAGGTTTGTCTATTGAAAATAAGACCGCTCTGGTAACAAAGCAAAGCACTTAGCAGCGTTAAGTTCCGCAAACTCAACACGCAACGCCTCAAGAATTCCGCGGAAATATCCTAATGGAGCACGAAGAGTCTAACCACTAGATTCACAGGTTCTCTCTGCCTACCGAAATACAGAATGAAGCTGAAAAAACTGTTTTTGTTTTACTTTTTATTTACTCAAGTATTACTTTACCATCCGATGCTCTTGATTAAATAAATGTATTACAATTTCAGTCATGAAATAATACGGAAAGCATGAAAAATGTATTAATTTTTAAGCAACCATTAATATGGTTTTAGGTATTTTTTTTTAACATTCAATATCAAATATACGGTAAAGTGGAAAATTATACCCTGCCTTGACTTTGGCTATGGCGCACCCATAACACACCCTATGGCGCAAATTGCTATCGATCTTTCATTCTGAAGGCTACAGGTTCGGTTTTACTTTATTACTTAAGGAAAGGTTACGCACAAAGTATCTAATGTTTTACTTGATTTTCTTTTTAGAAATTCCAAATATTTTTACAACATTATATTATTTTATCAATTTTTTTTAGATAAAGATGTATTAAATAGAAAACAAATTAATTTGTGAATGATTTAGGGAAAATTCACACTACAGTGCCAGTTACGTTTCGCTCTCGGCTCGACCTCAGTCTGTTAAAAATATTCTTATATGAGAAAACAATGAGAGCATCCACAATTCCGGTCCTGATTGGACCGCATATAAGAATAATTCTCATACAAGAAGATGAAGTCGGACTGAGGCACTTTAGTCTAAATCTTTCCTTAAAATTTCTCTGCCCTCACTACATACATATCTTTTATTTTTAGTTTTACGTTGTAGTGTTTTTGCATATTATTGTTATTGTATTTATTTAAAATAAATATTTTCATTTCTTCGCTCTGTCGTCGCCTGCCTTGCCTCCAGAATTTGGCGGAAAACGAGGAACGGAGTCCAAACGTCTTAACACTAAGTTCCCTCTACCTATATATATATACTAGCGGAGCCGGACGCGTCTACGCCTGCTTGAAATATAAGAATATAATTTCTATACAAATATACTATTATATTTATTTTCATAAGGATGAATATCAAAATGACGCGGTAACGAACGCGGTCGCGTAGCGACGACGGTTGTTATTAACATGGCAGAATAAATTGCATGTCAAATTAGAAAGTATTTTAATTTATTAGTATATATGTGTAATGTAATGTTATATAGCCTATAGCACTTCAGAAGAATGCAGCTTTCATACAAAACAAAAACAATGTAAATCGGACCAGTAGATCCAGAGATCTTAGCGTTCAAACAAACAAACAGACAAACAAACAAACTCTTCCGCTTTATTATATTAGTATAGATTAGTATAGATATAGCGTGAAGCATATTATTATAATAATTGTTTCCTATTTACAATCCAGAACGCGTGATCCTATATTCTATAAAACAATATCACTTTGCCACTAGTTTCAGTTTTCCATTCACATTTTTACCAGTATAGCATGATATACAGAAATGACTTAGTGTCAAGGCACTCCGCTTTCCTATGTCTGCTCGAAATTCTCGGCATTATACATTGAGTGGCAGAACTTAAATCCGCTAGAGATCTTAACGGAACGGTAAAATGAGAGAAGGACAAACACTCCTTCACAGGCCAACTATCGCCAGATGCAACACTACCTACATTTAAAAAAATGAAAATAAAAAAGCGAAATAAATGAAAGCAAGAAACATCCCAACATATACAATACAGCTTTGCAGTATACATATATGAGTCGACAACAAAGAGGGTAGTCAACCATTTATAATTTACGAGCATTCACCCTGAGGGTGGTAATGATAGGAAATAGTGTCCGGTTAATAACCCTTGTCGGTGGGGGGGAACCAGTCGTAAAACATGTGATAAAATAACGTTTAAGTTATATTATTTCTCAGTAATAGGTTCGTTTTTTTGGTTAATCTATAACCTAGTTCCTATAAAAGTTAGTTAAAGAAAGTGATTTTGATTTTTATTTGGATTAAAGTGTAGTATTTACTACTTCTTTAATAAGCTTATCTATTCCTCGCTTTATCTCGGAGAGATTAGGCAGAGAGAAATTAGTGTCAATACACTGTTCTTCGCTTTCAAATTTGATACATTGCTTGCGTGAAACTCAACTCCCTACAGTTGACTGTGCGAGTTGGACTTGCGCTCGAAAGGTTCCGTACCACTATCTATAAAAAACGGCTAAGAAAATTATGTACTCGTCTTACTCTTACGTTTCATGAGATACAGCGTGGTGAGAGAAGAACAGACGGACGGACGGACAGAGAAGTCTTAGCAATAGGGTCCCGTTTTACCCTTTGGATAGAAAACCCTCATAGTGCACCCCTAAGTGAACATCGAACCCATAACCATCATGATTGCAGTCAGACGTTGTTCTACCGCGCCACGATGGCCTTTAAAATATTACATTAATTTTACCATAAAATTCCGATTTTTTATTAAAATAACTACTTTTTAAA
The DNA here is from genome assembly GCA_036379175.1 of Heliconius cydno galanthus. Taxonomy (NCBI): domain Eukaryota; kingdom Metazoa; phylum Arthropoda; class Insecta; order Lepidoptera; family Nymphalidae; genus Heliconius; species Heliconius cydno. The sequence goes on along the minus strand of JAKRZM010000693.1, from coordinate 22,709 downwards.
AAACTATACCTACTTACTAGAAAATAATAACAATGATTTTTTGAGAACAGCCCAAAATCAATATAAAAATAAAAACTCTCAATTACTTTATTCCTAAAATCGCCTTTTACGTTGTGTATAATAAAAATAGTTGATTGCCGTTTGCAGCTGGCGTTTGTCTAGTAGAGAACTTGCGTCATAATATTGTACGTCTACAACATGGGTCTAAGGGATTGAATAATAATAATTATTGAGATTTCAGATATTCTGAAATATTAATTTTCAAAATTGATTTGGTAGAGGGAGACGTCTAAGTAATTCCCAGGAACCCGAGATCCTCTTCCTGCAAAGCATGGAAAAGGGTGTATCACAGAATGCTAAGAAGCTTCTTATAATACATTATTCGTATGCGTTCAGTTATTTTCTTTTAGTTTCACAAAATATCCTGCATTTAACAGGGTAGACGTAGCAGAACTAAACGCCGCACTTTGTCTCGTAACCAGAGCGAGTCCACAACCTTCACGTCAACAGACTGTGCCGCTGCACCACAAAGGCATCTACCTCATGTTTTTTCTTCAGTCAATAAAGTTCCAATAGCAAATTGTCTAAAACCTCTGAAGCTCGTCAACCTCCAATCCAAAAAGACCAAAACATCTTCAATATAGCTAAAAAGCCAGTTCAAACCATTTTAACTAGTTAATCGATATCCGTACCGTAGGCCATTGATTAAAGGTGCCTAATGAATTCGTAACATAGAGCCAAGACGTCTCGACACGAAACGTCTAGCGTGACCGTATTGCTGAAAACGTTCACATTTTTACGGCAATCGAGTTGGTTGTGCGACCTTGTAACGTTAGTAAATAACGTTATTTCGATATATATTTTATTGTGCTCTCTTTATATTATTATTAGGTTTTACCTGTAATTTCGGCCCCGTGGAAATAATTAAGAGTTTTGTATGATAGATGACTTATTTTAAGTCCACGAGGTAACTCAGACACCAGGTACTTTGATGTGTAATATAGCCACTTCCTCCACTTCCTCCTCCTTCCTCTTCTTATTTTTCTCATATAATTTGGCGGAAAACAAAGTGGTCTTATAAGAGTTTAATATTTTTTTGTGGTACGGAACCCTAAAAAGAGGTTTTTTCAATTCTGTTAATAATACCTGATCGTTTAATACCGCAACACGGTATAGATAGATTAGATAGATTAGATTTTGTTAATACATAAAAAAATACATGTAACAAAATTTACTCTCTCTTTCTTGTACATCTATAGCATAAATATTTATTTAAGTAAAAATATTAACAAGAAATAATAGAAAAAGATTCACAAAAGTAAACGTATAGGTTATTTATGTAACTTATACTGTTTTGATCAAAGTACCTATATTTTTGCTTTAACAAAAACCACAATTCTCTGATGAACAAAAACAGTCTTTCCATATTGATGTACCTATAATGTAAATATACATACATTTTCTTGTACAAATCCGTCCCGCATACATAATTTGTTATTTTTGAAGGAATCCATTTTCTATTCCCAGAGGTTCCTAAAACTCTGTCTAGGACAAAGTTAGAGGACAACTACACCGTTTTTATACAATAAAAATAGATGTATTACATTTAGTTCACACACTTTATTATTGAGGCGAGTACTAGAGCAAAGGCACATGTGTGTAACTGTAAACACCATAGGTTTTGGGTTCGATTCCCATTAGAGGGAATGAAATATTTTCATTCTTTCCTTCTGGTGTCGAGGCAAATCAAGGCGTTGTGTTCCACCTCTAACACTCAATGGCTCTAGAATACAGCGGAAAATGAGAAATGAGAGTCTAAAATGCTTTTAAATAATCTTCAATTAAAATGTTTAAGACCTCTAGAACAACTATAGATAATTTTTGAAATAACTCTTCCAAATGTCTAGTCCCACACTGGGCGCCACAAATATTCCCAAACTTCAAAGAAGCGCCTTTAAACTCTTACAGCATCAGTTTCATTTATATAACCATAACGTTCCATTGAAACCCAGTGACACTATTCTATCATAAAATTTAAAAGAACCAGCAAAGGCTTGACCTTATAGCGCAGACTTGCCGGCGTCTGTAAAGTAGGTCTGTGCAAACTATTGGCATGCGGCCCACACCGCTAACCCACTGAGTTGGGGGTTATGATTTAAATCATAGCATCCTCTGAGCGCATCTTCATGGAGATTTCAATATTTTATAGAGACCTAGTTTTTCTTGTATTGATCGGCAATAAAAATATTTTTTCGTGTATATTACCTATCACATCCAACTTTCTGCACTTCTTATATCATTATTCCCCATAGGTATAGCAGTGTAGGCAGATGGAACCTAGTAATTGCAATTAATTTCCCACAGATCGTGAAATTTTCTAGACATTGCTTCTTGAGAGGCATAACCAAGCATTGCGCTTTATCTTATTACCAGGAAATGAAAATAATACATTTACACGAGTGGGAATCGAAACCTATAACCGTCGCCACTGCCCCAAGAAGGCCTTACGAAGAGAAAGGTTAAAATATTAAAACTACCCTCAAAATATTTCATGTTATTAAGATATCAGATATCAAATACCATTCGATGTATCATGCCACGCCCTTGACAGAACTGTATGCATGTTCTAAATTCTCGAAGCTTCATACGGTTTTCTGCCAAATTCATGTTTATATATTTTATTTTATTATTAAAGTTCTGGAAGCAAAATTGGTCTTTAGATTTAGTGGTAAGCAAATGGAGTGTGTTATATTTCTTATTGATTATGTAGAAATAATATTAAAAATGTTTTTGAATCTTTTTTTAAAATTTCTATCCTGTGGTGGGGAATACTGTAAGGCTACAATTTGACCATAGTTGTGGCTTGACTCTTTGTTTCTATTTTCTCGCAAATCGTCATTTTGTTAGAGACCAAAATAAAATAAGAGCAAGATTTGAGTAAAAAATTGGCAAGTGTGAGTCGAACTCGATATCTATAAAATCTATAAAAACGACAAAAAAATTCTTCATGTCTTGTATTGGACCCCTTATATTTTTATATTATTCTGTTTTCAGTATTTGTTGTTATAATGAAAACAAAAATACATCATCTGTGAAAATTTCAACTATTTAGCTCTCACGATTCATGAGATACAGCCTGGTAACAGACCAGCACGTAGAAAGACAGCGGAGTCGTAATAATAACGTCCCATTTCACCCTTTGAGTACGGAACCCTAAAAAATAAAGATACTTAATTTGCAATTTTAAAACTCAAAAATCTTGAAATATTATAAAATATTTCATACAAGATATTTAATTACATATTTAAAATTTTATTTCAATTAAGCCGGGATCAAGTGAACTATAATACCTGGTATATTCAACACTGAGGTAAAATATATTCCCAGTTCGAAACACAACTGACGCTATGGTTACATGCTAGATTTGTAGCAATTACAGCCGTCCAACTGTTACGTACAGACGTACGTACCTACAGCCAGCCTTTTACATATAGGTAGATTTATAATATAGGTATGTCGTAGGGTTTCTCTTAAAGACTAACAGACAGTTTTTATAATTTCAATATTGAATTTATAATTGATCAAAAGTGGTGCAGGGGCTCAAACGAGTGCCCCCGGGCCTCCGGGCACGACGAATATTTTTTTTTCAATTCGACTTAGTAGTTCCGGAGGTTGGTGAGTTCAACGCGTGTGTGCTCTACCTCGACATCAAAGCTAAGAAATGAAAATATTGTTTCGAGTGGGAATCGAACTCACAACCTGTCGCGTTTACAATCATACACTGGCCAAGCCAAGAGTTAACCAGGTTTTATCCAATGGAAGTCTTGTTACGAAACATATCCCCATAACCGCTAGAATATCGACTTCCCAAAACAGACTAGCGTAGGCATGACGTAGAGTTCTACGTCAGAGCGCTTGGCCGCCAGCCAACGGTGTGACAATTCAATAACCGTACGCTTCGAACACTTCGCGTTTGGAATTTTAATAAATAAATTCTTTTAATTTATGTTAAGATTAGTAAAGTTTCTGGATGTTTCCATTGAATTAATTCCAGCAAATGAAATATTTATTATTTTTATATTCTCCCTCTGTCAATGAGGCAAAGCCCGGCGTTGAGTTCCACTATTCAACACGTAATACCTCCACAACTCGCGGAAAGTGGGGAAACGGTAATGTCTTAATGGGAACGGAGTGTCTTAACACTAGGTTGACTAGGTTTACTACGTAGATACAGAACGAACCTGAAAAAATCCTCCTATCTTTTCATTTCCTCGCTCTGGGAGACAAAATGCGGTGTTAAATTCCACCATTCAACGCGCAATGTCTCAAAATTTATGCCGAAAATTAGGAATGTCTTAAAACTTCACAAAAAAAGGCGTAAAGTTGCTTTTTCCCTCCCTTCTTTTATGTAAGAGAATATGATATAACTGCTTAAACAGCGAATTCAAAGTGATACTCGTACTTGAAGTAAATCTTACTAACACAAATAAAAATGTTGGATATTCTATGTAAAGTTTTGCGAGAACGTCGATAAGTGAAACGAAAGAGACAGATTGTCTTGTATTTCACCAGACATGTAAGAATCATGATTAAAAGCAACTTCTGGCTTTTCCGGCATTGCAGGTTAGGCAGAGGGAACCCAGTGTTAAGTTCCTCCGTTCCCCAACCTCCGACTAACTTACGAGAAATTGTGTGCTGAGTAACGGAATTTAGCGCCGAGACGCCAATTTAAGACGAGGTGCGAATTCGTGCGGAAAACGGAGAAAAAAAATTGTACACGATTTAATTTTTCCTAGATGGGATCGTACTTACGACCATTTCGCGTACAATTTTTCGCAAAACAAATTCACATTTACAAACAACTCTATAATATTAGATATATTATAAAGATTATATAATATAAATAGACCTACTATAAATATTTTATTCTGGAAACGTCACCAATTAGAGTCATCACGGTAATGGCGCTAGCAGAATAATCGCTTAGTTATATTTAGTTTATATTAACAGCAATGATTATTTTATAAAATCAAACAAATCAGCTTCACTCTGTATCTCGCACACAGCAGGGCAGATGAAACTTAGTGTTAAGACACTCCGTTCCCCATTTTCGCGATATTTGAAGACATTGGCACTCAACACCGTGACACTAACTTTCTTTCTTTTCTGCCCGAATTAAATATGAGATGCGTGAATTAAAAAATGTATACATTCCAAAGGTGCTGTTGATATTTCAATTTTTTTATTTTCTTTTTTATTAAAACTTGTTACCTTGATTGTTGATTTATTACTATGGTAATAAAAAAAACCAAATAATTACATACAAGATTATATTATATGAAAAAGTAATAGGTAGAATGAAATTATAAAAAAAAAACAATATAAAATAGTAATTGCGAGTCGTGGCGCAGAGGCACAAAGTGTGACTGTAAAATCGACTGGTTGTAGGTTCGACCCCCACTCGAGGAAATGAAATATTTATTTAAAATTATATTTTCATTCTTTCGCTTTGGTGTCGAGGCAAAGCACGGAGTGTCGTAACACTAGGTTCCCTCGTGCCTACCTTGCTGCGTGCGGGATACAGCGTGAAGCTGATTTAATTAATTTTTTAAGTGTGTTAATGTTAGGTTTCCAGGAGCTCTCTGCGGAATACTGCATGAAGCTAAAAAAAGTGACGTCAAAAGTAGAGAGAGAATAAGTAAACTCGTTCCCTTTAAACAATATATTGAAAATGTTTGTTTTATATTTTCATTTACAAGAAGCACTCTTGATCGAATGAATCCTATACAATATAATTATTTACTAAGCTCAAATAAAGGGTCCCTATGCAAAATAAAAGTTTTACAAGCTTACAAAAATACCCTAAACAATTGGTTTACACAAACTTTTTTCGTTGTTTTTAATAAAAGCTGTTTATCCCGCACATAATGTGTTCACGCCGTAACCCGTACATAAAAGGGTAGGGAAGCTTAAAAATATAAAAATAAATATTGATACTGTATAAATAGGACTGAATAACAAATACAATATTTTATTTACAAGGCGGTCGTAACGAATTGTGGCGGGTTGTCGGTACAATGCCCATTTGAGAAAAACGCGGCGTTAAGTTCCGCACTCAATTTACAATGTCTCAAAAATTGTGTTGAAACTGGACAACCCAATGCAGGAAAACGCAAGAAGCTACTTTTTTTTACAAAATTATATCATTTTTAGCTTAAAAATAATACAGAAAACACATTTTGTGGTTCACATAAAGTAATTACTCGTATTTAACTCGTAAGGTCTACTGGAACCGATACTTGACTACCGACTTCGAGGCCAAATTCAAGATTTTGTACTAGTTGTATTGAAATTGCAAAAGTTTTTCCCACTTTGCTTCTCACTTTATTTTGTCTTGGCTGGATATCAGCTATATAACTTACAACTTCTTGTAGTCAACTTCGACCAAACAACTTAAATATCTTTTTGTTTCAGTTTCACACTGTATTACGAACACAGCAGGGTAGGCAGAGAAAACCTGGTGCTAAGATACTCCGCTTCCCACTTTCTGCTGAATTCTCGAGACATTGCGTGTTGAGTGGCGGAAGTGAACGCCGCGCTTTGCCTCGGCACCAGAGAAAGCAAGAGCAGAGCAAGTAAATGAAAATATCAAACATTTTTCTCTCGAATGAAAATAAAACCCACAATTGTCGCAGTCACGCTCTTATTATATACTCATACTCAAATTATATCATTAACAATTTGTCATTTTAAATTATAACAATAAAAATCTAATGAAATATTAGATATATATAAGGAATATAGCATATAATATGCATTCCAAGACAAGGAGACACTGGGCCTATCTACAGTACTATGCATATTACCTAAATAATACTGCAGTATTATAAACAGATTCATACAGCAATCAATACAGGCCGGCAGGCAGGCGGTTAATGATATAATACGAATTACTATAGAATTTCATTTTTTTTTTACTTTGGGCTATGTTATAAAGTATAACATCACAGACATCTGTGTAGAATAGATGTTGAAGATTCGATTTAGGGTCCTAGTAATTTCATAAAGTTAAAAATCATGTCAATAATAACTAAATAAAAATATATATTCTTTACAGAATAAGAATCGTATTTATAGCATAAAAATGAATTTTGTATACTTCTTTTTCTTTATTTTATTCGAATATAGCAAGGCCTAGGAACTTAGTGTTAAGATATTCCGTTTCCATTAAAACACTTCCGTTCTCCACTTTTCGCTGAATTCTCAAAGCATTACGTGTTGAATACAAAAAAGAGAAATAGAAATATAATGTCGTATCTATTTAAGATGTATTCAATCATTTAATTCGAGCCTGACGTTGTGACTAAGAAAAATTCTCAACAGAAGAGTAACTAACTGATTCATATGAAAATGAATCAACACAAGATTACGTTTCTATGGTTTCATCTATTTATTTCGTTATTATGTTTTTAAGATGCCATAAGGTAATTTAAATGGCCAATTATTTTATTGATGTATTCTAGTCGCTATTGTCGCGCAGTATAGAACGGTCAACAAGTTTTGGCCGCCATAAAGCTATAGACGTCTGTGCAGATTTGATTTTAGAATTTTTCTTAATTATTAATATTTACTCTTGTGTATACATTGGTGTGACTGCAACGCGACGGTTGTGTGTTCGATTCCCACTCGAGGAAGTGAAATATTTATTTACGTTTATATTTACATTTCTTCGCTCTGGTGTCGGCCCAGCGCGTCGTTGAGTTCTGCCATTGAACAGAACACGCAACGCCTCCAGAATTCAGCAGAAACTGGAGAACGGAGTGTCTTAACTCTAGGTTTCTTCTGCCTGCGAGTGGGGATCGAACCCACAACCATCGCGTTACACCCACACCCCTGGGCCCTGCGCCACGAAACCTCAATTAGATTTTTGATTTACATTTAAGGCTATCCTGTTTATAATTCAAATGAGTTAGGCGATCAAAAACACCGGACAAGAACAGTTTCGTACATCCTCGTGTTGACCGAAGTGTCCTGCCAATTAGTCGGCGTGGAGTATTTTTCTCACACCCACACACTCCAACTAATATAGATTTATTAATAATATGAACTATTTTTAGTTTTTACATATACGACATAGAAAGGATAATTTATATTAAAAAATAAAATCAATAAAAAAATAGTGTATTTAGTAATTGTCTATTAGGTAATAAAAAGCCGACTTGAGAAGAAGGAATTTTTAAAGTCGGTTCATATATTAAGGAGAGACGATTTTCCTTTTAAAGTATTCATTACCATTTCTAAAGATTATAGTAAATGTGATTTTTATTTACTTTTCGAGGCAAATTTTGTTGTAAGTAAAATTTCTGGGTTGGGCACCAGACTATTCTGAGGTGGGCACGGCCCACTCGGCTCCCCCCTCTTACGCCCATGAAAATAATATAGACAAATCCACGCCTAAATATAGCCACGACAAAAGTATGTCACGATAAACAAAATGTCTTAAATGAAAATGTCTTTAATTAATTAATTAATAGACATTCAGGTGACTGTTATAAGGTTGTACACTGTATAAAACTTTAAGAAGTCTTTTCTTTTCCACTAATTATTAAAGTGGGGATTGAAGGATAATTGATGGAAACGAAATATCTTTACACTAGGTTCCCGGGTTCCCTCCGCCTACTCTATCATGTGCAAGATACTACGTAGAGCTGAAAAAATACCAATGTAATAATAATAAAATACTTTATTTGTTGAACTGATTTTACACAGAAATAATTGATATATAGACTACGTTTAGAGGGATTCTAGGGTGAGCTGATTTAGCGATGCTTCGCATTTAAGCGATTATGTGCGTAATGAGTGTTTAAATAGTGAACATATAAGTAATGACTTATAATATAAAGATGTTATATATAACCTAGGCTAAGCTAAGCTAGAACTATTAAAATATTTACTTTAAGTATTATGCATAATGAAGTAATTTACTGCAACAACGAGACTATGGTTAGGTAACTATTATACAATAAAAAAAATAAAATCAAAAAAATATCATTAATACTTGAGTAAAGTGAGGATATTACGACTAAAACAAACACTAAGATCTCTATCGTACAAATAAACTTTATTATGCTGGTCTTGGTCTGGTATTAATCTAGTCATTTATTCTATCAGTCAACTTCAGTTGTTGTATCTGCTACTCATTTCTAATCATTATTGTCGGCGAACTTTCATCCTTCTTCACCAGAACCCTACCGAAGGCTGTGCAACAGAATTTATAACTCCCAGATTTGGCTAAGTCACGAGCAAGAAAGAACAGTCGAGATCCCTTCGAGGTTAAATGCTCCGAAAGGAAGATGGGTGTGTTCTCTTGCGATTTAAAATCAAGATTTTTACAGCATAATTTAGATTTGTGGTTAATATTGAACGTCTTACCCATTTTCAGAAAATTTACCTTAATTTATGTCGAACTAGTTTCCACGATTATTGGCTCATTCAGGTTTTCGCTATATTTCCCACGAATTCTATATATATCCTTTATATCATACTTGGTGATCGTACAATCTATATCCTTAGAGAGACATAAAACCATATCTATCAAGTCTTCTGTAGATTCATTGAATCTTCGAGGGACATTTTTTAAAACAAAATTGGCCTTCTGAGAGTCGATTTGGATTGTTTCGATCTTGTCTTCCAGTAATTTAATGTAATTATTATCCTGCTTGACCTGGTCCTCCAAAAGAACTACTTTTATTTTAAGGTCAACATTTTCCGCAGTGAGGAAGGCAATGGAACTCTCTATATTAATATGAGATTGCTGAATTTCTTTTAAAGTGGTAGTCATACTTTGTATCTCTCTTTCTTGTTTTAGAGAAAAGAGACTAAACATTCTCCTTATCTCTTCCTTGAACCCTTCGAGCTGACTTATAATTGGCTCATCAATTTGACTGATGCTTCGTTTAACCCGCTGGAATACATAGCTAGGCGGGGTATTCATCTCCACCTTATCTAAGTCCGTGTCCGAAAGAGATCTGTTCATTTTCCATTCCATCTGTAGTTGTTAGGTACGAACCGACAATGACGAAAACTCGTACGGTCTTAGAGATGTGGCTAATGCGGAAGTGAAAGGCTGATGATGCACAAGGTCGAAGAGGCAGAGTCAATAGTCTACTGCTGCGACGCCAAATCCGCGGAGCTTATTATTGTTTATTGAGCTTATTATTATTTTTGTAACTGATTTAAGTTGCCAAATTATTTTATTTTATAAAAAATTACAACAATAACAGAACTGAGTACATGTTAACCCCTTTCGGCGTTCCGGGAGACTGTACATGTATCAGGGTACCTCTACATATATTACGTAAAACCTTGATCACCGATTAGACAGAAATAAAGGATTAGACTGTAAAGGGATAACAAACAAGGATTGGAAATTTAAAATGGCTTTGTATTTCATGGAAACCTTACTTTACATCGAATCACCAATTAAATATAAGGCTTCGCTATACGTGAAATATAATTATATCAAGTGGTAGTGTTGTTCCACGTGGATAATTTAACTAGTAGAAAGACCCGGTGTTGCTTGTTTTATATTTTATTTTTATACTCTTCACGTTGTATCACGCATATAGCGGTATAGGTAGAGGATAGGGGAAAGAATGGATATGTCTTAACACTAGGTTAGCAGGTTCCCTCGTACCTACACTAATATGTGCGGGAGACTGCGTGAAACACTTCAAGATGAATTAGTTGACATCAATTTAGAAAAATATTGAATGTTTTTATAAATAAACGAGTCGTAGTCCGCAACATTTGCATAGACTATTGTGTAATAAAATCTTTTTTTTCTCCGTTCTTAATAGATTTTCGGAATATCCTCCGTTTCTTTTCCTCCACACTAAATATGGGAACAAATTACATACTAAATATGGGTAATACTGCGTAGTTTCGACTGTTTGTTGTAATTTGTGTGTCGGTCAGGAAGGAAATAGATTTTTATATTATATCGAAATAAAATAATAATAATACATTATAAATTTGATTTTATTGAAATAGCAATTTTAATTTTAATGAAATAGTACTTAATTGATTACTACAGTATGCGTTATATAAATGCATTGATTATTTTATTATGACGTAAAAACAATTTATATGTCTTCATAAGTATTTGGACTAATTACTTCTTAACTGTTGTTAATGTTTTTAATTATTTTTTTTATTTTTATATAAAAAAAACATAATACTAGAAAAAGAAAAGATCGATTCCACATGCCATACTTAAAGGTGTGGTGATGATATGTTTTTATAAATTACGTAGATTTAACAAAAATCGTATTAGATTTTAGAATTGTAGCTGATATTTTTTTATTTGCACGCATCTTTCTCAATCAACGTGGTAGGAAAAGTGAAGATAGTGAGACACTCGATTCTCAGTATCCTTTTAGCAGATTGATTGATGCATAGCAGAACCTGATGCTGCGATTTATTTCCCATCATATTTCCATTTAAAAAGATAGTATTAAATCGTACTAACGTTAGCTGTTCCGTGCTGGCCGGTGTATGGCGTCCCTCGTCCCGCGCACTGCCCAATAATCCATTTTGACCACTCATGCACACAAAATTGAACCACAATTCACAATAATATCCGCCGCCTAACTAAAACAATAACATTATTATTACAACACTAATTTATTTATATAGGGAATGTGAATAATCAGTACGCGAGGCGCGCGCGACCGGCCGCCATCATTATTTGAGGGGTTATTTCGCGCGCGCGCCAAACGACGTGCCTGTGTTGCCAGGTGTGAGGGATTACCGTGATTGGTGGGAAAATTATAATGTGGGTTGAATAAATTTGTTTTATTATAATAATAATGATAACAGTGTAATAGCAAACACCGTTTATTTATTTTTACAAAACAAAGACGATAGCAATGCAAAATAGTATATTTATTTTATTCAAATTTTCATAAAAATGGTAGATTTCTAAAATTATTTGAGACAATCGTGGGCAGCTCATCGGCACACATCTGATTGTAACACGTCCACCATTTCCACTAGAGGAAATTAATTATGAATCGGTGGTAAAGTGAGTTGAATGTTTTAACACTAGATTAGACTAAATTAGTTAAAGTAGAACCGTTCATCAGGGTGCAACGTGAAGCCATGCAAAATATCATTGTCTTTACGTTACGTTTAAGAAATTGAAAGTATATGATGATAAGTTTCTAAACCAAACATACAGGACCCGTGTTTGTGTATATTNAACCTGATGCTGCGATTTATTTCCCATCATATTTCCATTTAAAAAGATAGTATTAAATCGTACTAACGTTAGCTGTTCCGTGCTGGCCGGTGTATGGCGTCCCTCGTCCCGCGCACTGCCCAATAATCCATTTTGACCACTCATGCACACAAAATTGAACCACAATTCACAATAATATCCGCCGCCTAACTAAAACAATAACATTATTATTACAACACTAATTTATTTATATAGGGAATGTGAATAATCAGTACGCGAGGCGCGCGCGACCGGCCGCCATCATTATTTGAGGGGTTATTTCGCGCGCGCGCCAAACGACGTGCCTGTGTTGCCAGGTGTGAGGGATTACCTAGATTGGTGGGAAAATTATTATGTGGGTTGAATAAATTTGTTTTATCATAATTATAATAATAACAGTGTAATAATAAACGCCGTTTATTCATTTTTACAAAACAAAGACGATAGCCGTGCTAAATGGTATATTTCTTTTATTCGAATTTAAAAAAAATGGTAGATTTTTAACAGTACTTGAGACAATCGTGGCAAGCTCATCTGCACATATCTGGTTGTAATACAACGGTTATGGGTGCGATTTCCACTAAAGGAAATGAATTATGATTTGGTGTTAAAGTGTTGTTTTGAATGTTTTAACAGTAGATTAGATTAAAGTAGAACCGTTCATCAGGGTACAACGTGAAGCCATGCAAAATATCAAATGGAAAAGAGTACAATTTTAGTATCCTACAAAATAATTATTATCTTTTCACATTATCTTTACGTTACGTTTAAGAAATTGAAAGTATATGACGAGAAGTTTCTAAACCTAAACATACAGGACCGTGTTTGTGTACATTTAAAATATTTCCGGTTTTTATTGGTTGGGCTGGACCAAGCGGCCTTGGATTTTAGGTATAGAATATCTGAAATATATGTGATTAAAGTCATTTATTTACCAATTTTGAATAATATAGAGTATGAGTAAAAGCAACATAAATGAAATATGGAAAAGTTCTCAATCATTTTATCAAAGAAACAAATAAATAAATATATCCTTTTTAAATGGAAACAGAATTTTCAACACTGACAGCACCCACACGCATGCGCGCACCAACCACTGCAATACGGCGCCGTATGACAGATCCGTGCTCCTATTTTTACTTTTCTTTGTGAGTACGCTTGACACAAATTAAAAGTGCGGTTATTATTCTGTCTATTGTTTTTTATTTCATTAAAACATCGTAACGTAAGGTTATTTAATTTAATTACTAAAAAAAAAAATTTTTCTGTCTATATGTCTTTTCGTAAGTATAATCGTAAAGCTGTATAGAATACAGCCCTTGCTGTAGCTTTTGAAAATTTTTAGATGAAAATATATATTTATTTTATATAGGTACAACATGTTCTATTATTGTTTTTTTATGATAAAATAAATATATTTCTGCCGTAAGAAAATATAAAATACTTTTAATATAGAATATATAATATGAATAACAAAAAAGGTCCAAAGTTTACATATAGAGACGATTGATTCCCAATCGTGCGTTAAGGCATGTTTATTGTTTCTGTTTAGTAAGATTTATCTTTGGGATGCAACAGAAGATGAATGCTTCGTAGGATATGCAGAGTCAGCTTAGCTGATCGTATCGGCAATAAAGAGAGACGCAGAATACCAGGTACTAGCGAGGACGTCACGGTGAGAATGGGATAGATGGCAAATCAATTTATTGTATATTTTTATAATTCATTTATTTTTATAACTTGTATAATTTAATTTTGATATAAATATTATTTTCTCAATTTTCATTCTCCTTGATCGATTCTGGGTCCCAATCAAAATCGATTCCTGTTACTTCAGAAATCCAGTCATGATAATGCCCTGTACGAATAAAACCTGAAAATAAAAAACAATGTTAATGTAAAATTATGACAAATGTAAGGAGATAAAATAGAAAGATGGACGAAAAATGAGGAGAACAGAGTGTCTGCTATTATGTTCTCCTTATCAATCTTGCTAAATCATGAAAATAAACTGGGCAAGAACAAAAAGAAAAATAATAAAAATAACTGAAATACAATATTCCCTGGTCGAGAGCGGATCTCATATGTATTATACATTATCATCATCATCATAACATCATAACACTTAAGCCTTCTCCAAGGATCTCCACGCCAATCGGTCCAACGTCTCCCATATCCAAAATATATGTAAATATTATAGCATCAATACTTAAAATATTATGATATTCATAGCCTACCAGCAGGGTAAGGTGTGTGGCATCCAGTGTTTGACACGAACGAGATGACGCCTATCAAAGTTGGTTTACCATCTTCGTCTATCATCACCAGAGGGCCTCCACTGTCACCCTGTTATAATAGTTAATATTTTAAAATAATTTATAGTTTAACAGTATATTACACGTTTAGTTAATTGATCATATTTCATGATTTCTTTACAGAATGAAACTTAGTTCAATATGCAAACTCAATGTTGCATATGGTCATCAAAAGATATTTATTATTATTAATAAAAAAAACATATAAATAATATTAAATCTAATAAGACACATTATTTAATGATCCTTCGAGCCTGATTTGTAAACAGTCAATATTCAATAAATGTCTTCTGATGTTTTGGAGAAAGGAAGGACTAGTGACGAGTGTCACGAATCTGCTGCGTTATTCCTGCTTGCATTAACCCACAATGGAGCCCACAGGTCCAATAAGAGTCATTTGCGAGCAATCTCCTACATATATATATA